>CM055755.1:11680233-11820233 GCA_029465975.1 Dallia pectoralis
CTCCCCCCGGACTGTCTCGCTGTTCTCTGTTGCCTGACCTCCCAGTTTTCTCTGCAAATTCATTCATTTTTGGGGTTTTGTGTGTCTGTGCGTGTAGTCATTTATTTTTTAGGTTAAACCCGGGGCAAGTTGTAGTCTGAGCATGAAATTGACCTTTCACCTTACAAAATTGGCTCCACACACTGTAATCACATGTCCTTGTTAGAAGGCTGTTTGACTGGTTCGTGTGTGTGTGTGTGTGTCCCACGGCATACTGAGAATTATGCAGAATTAATCATGTGATGTATTTAAAACTGCAGAGGGCAGAAAGGAACAAGGAGAGAAGAGCAAACCCGTAGTTGGCAGAACTTTGATAATTGATAATGTGTTACTTAATGATACAACTCTGAGCTCTTACTGAGACACCGGCAGGTCCTGAGAGACGTGCTATTCTGGAGCATTCTAGCGCCCACACAATAATAATATCATTAGTATTTACACTTCTTCTTTCCATACGTTAACAGGATATGTGGAATATCCCTGGGTCATTTTCGCGTGGCCTCTTATCTTTAGTTGCTTTAGTGTGGCTTTGCTGACGTTGGACAGAACAATATGCGATGGTGTCACTTTATTGGCCGTAGTTAAACTGAACATACTTAATTATCGATACATACAAGGACCTTTTAGGGAACTGGTTGCTATTGCTAAGCCATATCAAAACCCATTTACAGAACTGTCCTGCACATGTGAAACAGCCACAAACCGCCCGCACACAATAGGACACAGTAAGCGGATTGGAAGTGATACCAGTGACTTATTCACGGTTATAGCCGACATTTCACAACACCTCTTACTGGATTCTATTACTCTGTTTCTGTACATTCCCACAATGCACCACAGGGGCTGTAAAAACATCCCGGAATGGATGTGATTGTGAATTGTTTTGAATTAGGTAACCGTTACCACCTGGTCACAAGACGAGTCACAGGGTCGTCGTTCTGGACAATAGGCCAACTCTGTGAGACTTTACACTCGCATGTAGCGTATCAAGGATCTGTTGTTCACAAATCAACTCCCAGATCCAGTCAGTCAGTTCGCTCTGTGTGAACTAAAGAACACTTCACTTTTACGCCAACATTTTCAATGCTAACTTTAATGTAAACCTGTCACCAACTCCCTTTTCATATCATCAGAAGACAGCCGAAAGTTATTACTCCAATTTAAATAGGAAGAATGTGTATTAAAGCCATCAGTCAATGCCGTCGCTAAATGCAAAATGCCCCCAAAAAAACTTCTGGGCTAACTTTTTACGTTTCCATAGAAACAGCGGCGACGACTAGAAAACAGTTGAAAGTCTGAGTCATAAATTCTCACTGAGGGGGAACAAATTGTAGCTTTGTAGTTAGATGTGCACCCTCTTGGTGTTGTTTCACGGATTACTGTGTGTAGTAGTACTCAGAAACGTTCACTAGGTGGCAGTCACACCATCTTTACCTGATGCAGACCTTATCATCTGACTTGTTCAGGGTCTTTTTACCGATACAAAATGTAGTAGGCTTTGATTGTGGCCGATACTGGATTGCTTTCTTGTGCTCATTGTACTACATGTGCTGTAAAATGCTAGTTAGTCTGCATTTAACTTGTATGTCAGGCGGTTGGAGATGGGCTGTTGCATTCTGGGTAAGTGTGTGTGTGGGTGTGTGGGTGTGGGTGTGGTTGGGTCTGTGGTGTCCCACTTTTTAATCGGTGGTGGTATGAAAAAGAGGACGGTCTTTTGTCCAAATGCCTATTAGCCCAGAGTAGCCAATTATGACAGACAACCGACGGCCCACTATCCAGCTCATCTCAGACAAAGCCCATCCCAATCCCGCAATAATACACTCAGCTGTGTGTGTGATGGTTAGGGACCCAGATGATATGTGTGTCTCGCAGTCTCGATTATCTGTGTGTGTAACTGTGTTCTCTGCGTCTGTGAATCCCATGACTTCCATATAAGCGTATAAATGACTGACTGGTGTAACCGTGTTTGGTCCAGGTTTTGTTCTCTAACATGAAGACGTGCGTCTCAGTCAGTAAGACTCAGAAACCTCACCCAGATCCTCATCTGCTCATTTGCTTGTCCTTTAGGGGTCTGGTGGAGCTCACACAGCGTGGGGGAGGGTCTGGTGGAGCTCACACAGTGTGGGGGGGGTCTGGTGGAGCTCACACAGCGTGGGGGGTCTGGTGGAGCTCACACAGCGTGGGGGGTCTGGTGGAGCTCACACAGCGTGGGGGGGTCTGGTGGAGCTCACACAGCGTGGGGGGGGGGCTTTAGTGGTACAGCTCCGCTCTGTTTGAGAGACGGGACAGAGATGGTGGAGCGTATCCCCACCTCTTAATATTAACACACACTCCTCCCTTTTCACCTTCATGTGTAGTCCTGGATGTGTTTGGTCACATTTCCCCTCCTTAAGGAGCTGTTACAGGTTTAATATGTAGTCCTGGATGTGTTTGGTCACATTTACTTATTTAATATGAATGTGCATAATGACATCTCCTTCTCTTCCTCTCAGAATCCTCCTTCAGAGGGACTACAGTTTCCTGAGGGACATTAATGTGTGGCACCCGTTTGTGACCATCGGAGTGTATTCCTCCACCCTTTCTGCAGCCATGAGTAACTTGATTGGGGCTTCCCGGATCCTCTATGCCCTGGCTCGGGACGACCTGTTCGGTTTGTCTCTTCCCCTCTTTCTCTCTCCCTCTTTCTCTCTCTCTCTCTCCCCTCTTTTCCTCTCAACCTTGACGCCTGCACATTCTTTGTTTTATGGATTTTCTTTTAACTTTTTTCTGGTTGATGTGGCCGACTGATAAAGTGAAATTAGTAGCAGTGATATGTTCCCCAGAAATGTTCACAGCTTAAGCACATCAGGTGGAGAGTACTTACTAATCATATAGTATGCTGCGTAATTTACTGACCCTGAACCATATATATATATATATTAGGGCCGTCAATTTATTTAAAAAAATTAACTAATTAATCGCACAATCCTGTGATTAATCGCATTTTCCCCAAGTTGTTTGAAACAACGAAATAAATCAATTAACACAATGAAGTATATTTTAAATACATTATTTTATGATAGTCTCTCCTGTGAACAATAAAGAATAGTCATTCTTATCAAATATAGCAACTTTATAAACAAAGTGTTGAAGTGCAAGTTATATATTTAAACCCTGAAGGTTATCAAAAATACTGGATCATCTTGGCAATAGCCCAAATGAAATAAAACATTTTCAAAAACAAAATGACAAAGTGTAAGGTGAAACCATCAATGTCAAAGATAGATTATTTTAGAACGTAAGCCTATAGGCCAAAATAATTGCACTATATGTAAAGTTGCCAGATTAATTTTAAAGAAGTCTATAACAGCCTTTGTAATATGAATGACAAACAGAATGAAGTGAAATTAAGTTTGGTGATGTCGGGTTGGTTAGGGTCTCCATGAGAGTGACGTTCTCTGCTTTCTCCAGCAGGTTATGTCTCAAAACAATTGTTTTAGAGGGTAGATTGAATGATGGGGATCCCAATGCAATTGGAATGATTTATTTCAGTCCCTCGTCTTCTACTGTGTTTATCGGGCGGCAGTTTCTATCTATTTATCTAAAACATCGGTTAACGATTACTTGTTTGGTCAAAAGCCCGATTTGGCGCACATTACTGCAGTAATGCGGATTGGCGGAGTGCAACATCAATAATGATCGGGTGTTTCTGTCCTATATACTCTCTAGTAACAGAAATAATGACCATGTGTTTGCTTTTATATGATAAACTAAAGACGAGCTGCTTCTATGGTATTTGAATTCGGTTTAGCAAACCGAAACCGAAACTTAATAAAGTGGTGCGTTAATTGCGTTAAATTATTTTAACGCGTTAAACATTTGAAATTAACGCATCAGATTAACGCGTTAAACATCCCAGCCCTAATATATATATATATATATATATATATGTATGTATATACAGTAAACTGAGTAATTTACTGACCCTAAACCATATATATATATATATATGTGTATATACAGTATACTGAGTCATTTACTGACCCTGTTGTTGTGTAGTCTGAGAACAGCAGCCACCCAAGTGGACAACATAACCTCCTCTGACTCAGGGCAAAACTGTCTGCTTTATTACTGCTGTTTATAACAGCAATATAATGGTAATATATCAGCTAGCCACCTTCCTGAAGGAACATTTTGTTGACGTTGTAGGTGTTTATTTTCACTAGAATGTCCCCGGCTCTGGCTCTAGTTCTGGTTCTGGCTTGTGAAATGGGCTGGTGTCTGTGTGTGGTGTCAAATGACAGAAAGTCCACACCATTAACCACTCGTCTCCTTATAGGAAAGAATGTGTGACTGCAAATCTCCAACATTTTAGAGTAACACTCTTATTCTGAGGTATTTTTGTTATAGCGCAAAGTGTTTTTGCTGGTATTATTATTTGGATTTGTGAGGTTGCCATGGGGACCGATTATCTCCTATTAAATAACATGTACTTCCCAGTAGGTCTATGTCACTGTGGTCACTAGTCTGAACCAGTTATATCCTGTTTAACCAGGTCACTGTAATGTGGTCACCAGTCTGAACCGGGTTACATCCTGTTTAACCAGGTCACTGTACTGTGGTCACCAGTCTGGACCAGGTTACATCCTGTTTAACCAGGTCACTGTACTGTGGTCACCAGCCTGGACCAGGTTACATCCTGTTTAACCAGGTCACTGTACTGTGGTCACCAGTCTGGACCAGGTTACATCCTGTTTAACCAGGTCACTGTACTGTAGTGTGGTCACCAGCCTGGACCATGTTACATCCTGTTTAACCATGCCACAGTTCTGTGCCTGCTGCATGCTTATACAAACACCCAGCCTGAACCTGACAGAGCATGCATTAACAAGTTGATATACAGCGGCTATGAAACTCCCTGATGGGTCGAATTTAGGAAGAAACCTATAGAGGAACCAGGCTTTGAAGGGTGGCCAGTCTTCTGGCTGTGTTAGGTGTACCTATAATCGTTTAGTTTAATAAATAGGAAAAATGTATGTGGACAGTCCTATACAATAGAATAGTACAGGTCAAATACAGTCAGAAAGGGACAACCGGGAGGGTTGAGGGTTTGGCAGATTGGAAGCCGAAACTGTCTGGTAGAATCAGCTGCTCAGCCTGCATCACAACCAGGGGGTCCTTATACTATATATATAAACTGTCTGGTAGAATCAGCTGCTCAGCTGGCTACACAACCAGGAAGGCCTTATACTATATATATATATATATAAACTGTCTGGTAGAATCAGCTGCTCAGCAGGCTACACAACCAGGAAGGCCTTATACTATATATATATAAACTGTCTGGTAGAATCAGCTGCTCAGCTGGCTACACAACCAGGAGGGCCTTATACTATATATATATAAACTGTCTGGTAGAATCAGCTGCTCAGCCGGCTACACAACCAGGGGGGCCTTATACTATATATATAAACTGTCTGGTAGAATCAGCTGCTCAGCCGGCTACACAACCAGGGGGGCCTTATACTATATATATAAACTGTCTGGTAGAATCAGCTGCTCAGCTGGCTACACAACCAGGAGGGCCTTATACTATATATATAAACTGTCTGGTAGAATCAGCTGCTCAGCTGGCTACACAACCAGGAGGGCCTTATACTATATATATAAACTGTCTGGTAGAATCAGCTGCTCAGCTGGCTACACAACCAGGAGGGCCTTATACTATATATATAAACTGTCTGGTAGAATCAGCTGCTCAGCTGGCTACACAACCAGGGGGTCCCCAGAGGGGTGATGGCTGTCTAATGTCCAGGAGGACACTCTGGCACCTGACATACCATATTGTCTGCTGGTTTCTCCCTCTTTCACTTTCCCTTTTGGGCTCATTCTTCTTTTGCTTTTCACCCTCTTCACCCCCTGTTCTATGCTGCATTGATTTTAGTCTTTTAATTTATTTAATTAATTAAATCTCAAATGTGGTCCTAGTAGTCTTTTGACTTGCTCCTCTGCGTTCTCCTAACTCTGCCCCTCTCTGTCTGTAGGTATGGTGTTATGTCTCGCTAAGAAGACGTCTCGCAATGGGAACCCCTGGGTGTCGGTTCTGATCTCCTGGTTCTTAGTACAGGTAAAACAATGAGAACCCCTGGGTGTCTGTTCTGATCTCCTGGTTCTTAGTACAGGTAAAACAATGAGAACCCCTGGGTGTCTGTTCTGATCTCCTGGTTCTTAGTACAGGTAGAACAATGGGAACCCCTGGGTGTCTGTTCTGATCTCCTGGTTCTTAGTACAGGTAGAACAATGGGAACGCCTGGGTGTCTGTTCCGATTTCCTGGTTCTTAGTACAGGTAAAACAATGGGAACCCCTCTTTGTAAGCGAGGAGGAAACCGGATGTCTGGTTTGACCTGTACAACGGTCTCTGAACAGGTCAGACAAAAGGAAAGTAGATGGAAAGACAAGATAGAACCGACAAACGGCCATTACACAAGGAGAGAAGCAGATTAGGAGTGAGAGAAGAGGACAGCTGGCAGGGTAAAGACAGAGATAAAACGTGGTGGTGAGAGATCTCCAATAATGACTAGCAGCACGTCAGACACTTTTGAAGAGGTGAGTGTTAAAAGCTAAATGGCTTGTCATTCCCTCTCCCCGTTTCATCTCTCACTCTGCCCCTCCGCTGAAGTAATTAGAGGGAAATGTTTAGCCTGTATCAGAGCTATTGACTCACTTATTCTCTCTCTCTCTCCCTCTTACGTCTCTCTTACGCCTATCTCTCTCTCTCCCTCTTACGTCTCTCTCACTCTTACGCCTACCTCTCTCTCTCTCTCTCTCTCTTACGCCTATCTCTCTCTCTCCCTCTTACGTCTCTCTCACTCTTACGCCTATCTCTCTCACTCTCTCTTTTACGACTCTTTCTGCCATTCAAATGATTCACTGATGGCGACAGTCTGGTTCCAATTTTGCTGAGTGTTAAAAGGTCTCACGGATGAGTCCAAGGGAGGGACGAGGTAAGGTGGAGACAGAGTAAAGAAAAGAGGAAGTTATGTTGAAAGTGCAGAGAAAAACATGAACACAGATATTTCTCAGTGGAGTCATTTAAAAGGTCAAACGGGTCATGCTATTCTGAGGAATGTAGATGGTATTTAAGGAAGATGGAAACACAACACTGGTTAGGACCGCCCCTTTATTGTCATCTGAACTTTAGTTGTGTTGAAACAACCTGTTTGGCTCTGACTGCCATGGATTTCTATGGACTGTAGTTGGACTGGCATGGCGACTGGCATGTCGACTGGCGTTGCGCCTATCGAGAGAGTCAAGCTCCTTCTTCAGGTCCAACATGCCAGCAAGCAGATCGCAAAAGACCAGCAGTACAAGGGCGACTGGCAGGGCGACTGGCTATTAATACCAATGTAAATGTCTTAATGTTTCTTTCTCCTCACCTTGTCTCCATCTGTAGTTGGTGCTTTTTTCCGGGAAGTTGAACACTATTGCCAGCATTGTAACCATCTTCTTCCTGTTGGTGTATGCGGCTGTGGATCTGGCCTGTCTGGCTCTGGAATGGGCTTCTGCACCAAACTTTAGGTAACACACATCCACGCACATTTACATGAACACAAACTTGCGTTTTCCCTTAACATGTCTTCGTTATAGAATACACACGCTATCTGTTAGCTTGTTCTTGTCTCTGGCTTTCTCCAACCCTCTGTCTTTCTCTCTATTGGTTTGTTTTTGTCTTTCTCCCACCCTCTGTCTTTCTCTCTATTGGAGAGGAAGACAGACAATCAGTGATTGACATCTGTATAAACAGTTATTTTCTTCTTTCTCGCCCCTCCATCCTACTCCCCCCGCGTCTCTCTCTCTCTACTCCCCCGCGTCTCTCTCTACTCCCCGACTCTCTCTCTGCTCCCCTCGCGTCTCTCTCTCTCTCTCTGCTCCCCTCGCGTCTCTCTCTCTCTCTCTGCTCCCCTCGCGTCTCTCTCTCTCTCTCTGCTCCCCTCGCGTCTCTCTCTCTCTCTACTCCCCGTCTCTCTCTCTCTCTCTCTCTACTCCCCGTGTCTCTCTTTCTCTCTCTCTCTACTCCCCCGTGTCTCTCTCTCTCTCTCTCTCTCTCTCTCCCCGCGTCTCTCTCTCTACTCCCCTGCGTCTCTCTCTCTACTCCCCTGCGTCTCTCTCTCTACTCCCCGCGTCTCTCTCTCTCTACTCCCCGCGTCTCTCTCTCTCTGCTCCCCGCGTCTCTCTCTCTCTGCTCCCCGCGTCTCTCTCTCTCTCTACTCCCCCGTGTCTCTCTCTTTCTTTCTCTACTCCCCGCGTCTCTCTCTACTCCCCGCGTCTCTCTACTCCCCGCGTCTCTCTCTCTGCTCCCCGCGTCTCTCTCTCTCTGCTCCCCCGCGTCTCTCTCTCTGCTCACCCGCGTCTCTCTCTCTGCTCACCCGCGTCTCTCTCTCTGCTCACCGCGTCTCTCTCTCTGCTCACCCGCGTCTCTCTCTCTGCTCACCGCGTCTCTCTCTCTGCTCACCGCGTCTCTCTCTCTGCTCCCCGCGTCTCTCTCTCTCTGCTCCCCGCGTCTCTCTCTCTCTGCTCCCCGCGTCTCTCTCTCTCTGCTCCCCGCGTCTCTCTCTCTGCTCCCCGCGTCTCTCTCTCTCTGCTCCCCGCGTCTCTCTCTCTCTGCTCCCCGCGTCTCTCTCTCTCTGCTCCCCGCGTCTCTCTCTCTCTGCTCCCCGCGTCTCTCTCTCTCTGCTCCCCGCGTCTCTCTCTCTCTGCTCCCCGCGTCTCTCTCTCTCTGCTCCCCGCGTCTCTCTCTCTCTGCTCCCCGCGTCTCTCTCTCTCTGCTCCCCGCGTCTCTCTCTCTCTGCTCCCCGCGTCTCTCTCTCTCTGCTCCCCGCGTCTCTCTCTCTCTGCTCCCCGCGTCTCTCTCTCTCTGCTCCCCGCGTCTCTCTCTCTCTACTCCCCGCGTCTCTCTCTCTCTACTCCCCGCGTCTCTCTCTCTCTACTCCCCGCGTCTCTCTGTCTACTCCCCGCGTCTCTCTCTCTACTCCCCGCGTCTCTCTCTCTACTCCCCGCGTCGCTCTCTCTCTACTCCCCGCGTCTCTCTGTCTACTCCCCGCGTCTCTCTCTCTCTCTACTCCCCGCGTCGCTCTCTCTCTGCTCCCCGCGTCGCTCTCTCTCTGCTCCCCGCGTCTCTCTCTCTCTGCTCCCCGCGTCTCTCTCTCTCTGCTCCCCCGCGTCTCTCTGTCTACTCCCCGCGTCTCTCTCTCTACTCCCCGCGTCTCTCTCTCTACTCCCCGCGTCGCTCTCTCTCTACTCCCCGCGTCTCTCTCTCTACTCCCCGCGTCTCTCTCTCTGCTCCCCGCGTCTCTCTCTGCTCCCCGCGTCTCTCTCTGCTCCCCGCGTCTCTCTCTGCTCCCCGCGTCTCTCTCTCTCTCTGCTCCCCGCGTCTCTCTCTGCTCCCCGCGTCTCTCTCTGCTCCCCGCGTCTCTCTCTGCTCCCCGCGTCTCTCTCTGCTCCCCGCGTCTCTCTCTGCTCCCCGCGTCTCTCTCTGCTCCCCGCGTCTCTCTCTCTGCTCCCCGCGTCTCTCTCTCTCTGCTCCCCGCGTCTCTCTCTCTCTGCTCCCCGCGTCTCTCTCTCTGCTCCCCGCGTCTCTCTCTCTCTGCTCCCCGCGTCTCTCTCTCTCTGCTCCCCGCGTCTCTCTCTCTCTGCTCCCCGCGTCTCTCTCTCTCTGCTCCCCGCGTCTCTCTCTCTCTGCTCCCCGCGTCTCTCTCTCTCTGCTCCCCGCGTCTCTCTCTCTCTGCTCCCCGCGTCTCTCTCTCTCTGCTCCCCGCGTCTCTCTCTCTCTGCTCCCCGCGTCTCTCTCTCTCTGCTCCCCGCGTCTCTCTCTCTCTGCTCCCCGCGTCTCTCTCTCTCTGCTCCCCGCGTCTCTCTCTCTCTGCTCCCCGCGTCTCTCTCTCTCTGCTCCCCGCGTCTCTCTCTCTCTGCTCCCCGCGTCTCTCTCTCTCTGCTCCCCGCGTCTCTCTGTCTACTCCCCGCGTCTCTCTCTCTACTCCCCGCGTCTCTCTCTCTCTACTCCCCGCGTCTCTCTCTCTCTCTACTCCCCGCGTCGCTCTCTCTCTGCTCCCCGCGTCTCTCTCTCTCTGCTCCCCGCGTCTCTCTCTCTCTCCCCCGCGTCTCTCTGTCTACTCCCCGCGTCTCTCTCTCTACTCCCCGCGTCTCTCTCTCTCTCCCCCGCGTCGCTCTCTCTCTACTCCCCCGCGTCTCTCTGTCTACTCCCCCGCGTCTCTCTCTCTCTCTGCTCCCCGCGTCTCTCTCTGCTCCCCGCGTCTCTCTCTGCTCCCCGCGTCTCTCTCTGCTCCCCGCGTCTCTCTCTGCTCCCCGCGTCTCTCTCTCTCTCTGCTCCCCGCGTCTCTCTCTGCTCCCCGCGTCTCTCTCTGCTCCCCGCGTCTCTCTCTGCTCCCCGCGTCTCTCTCTGCTCCCCGCGTCTCTCTCTGCTCCCCTGCGTCTCTCTCTGCTCCCCCGCGTCTCTCTCTACTCCCCCGCGTCTCTCTCTCTGCTCCCCCGCGTCTCTCTCTCTCTCCCCCCGCGTCTCTCTCTCTCTGCTCCCCGCGTCTCTCTCTCTCTCTCCCCCGTCTCTCTCTCTCTACTCCCCGCGTCTCTCTCTCTCTCTCTCTCTGCTCCCCGCGTCTCTCTCTCTCTACTCCCCGCGTCTCTCTCTCTCTACTCCCCGCGTCTCTCTCTCTCTACTCCCCGCGTCTCTCTCTCTCTCTCCCCGCGTCTCTCTCTCTCTACTCCCCGCGTCTCTCTCTCTCTCTACTCCCCGCGTCTCTCTCTCTCCCCCCCCGCGTCTCTCTCTCTCTACTCCCCCGCGTCTCTCTCTCTCTACTCCCCGCGTCTCTCTCTCTCCTCCCCGCGTCTCTCTCTCTCTCCCCCGCGTCTCTCTCTCTACTCCCCCGCGTCTCTCTCTCTACTCCCCCGCGTCTCTCTCTCTCTACTCCCCCGCGTCTCTCTCTCTACTCCCCGCGTCTCTCTCTCTGCTCCCCCGCGTCTCTCCCCGCGTCTCTCTCTCTCTCTCCCCGCGTCTCTCTCTCTACTCCCCGCGTCTCTCTCTCTCTCTCCCCGCGTCTCTCTCTCTCTGCTCCCCGCGTCTCTCTCTGCTCTCCCCGCGTCTCTCTCTGCTCCCCGCGTCTCTCTCTCTCCCCGCGTCTCTCCCCGCGTCTCTCTCTCTCTACTCCCCGCGTCTCTCTCTCTCTACTCCCCGCGTCTCTCTCTCTCTACACTCCCCGCGTCTCTCTCTCTCTACTCCCCGCGTCTCTCTCTCTCTACTCCCCGCGTCTCTCTCTCTCTCTCTCTCCCCCCCGCGTCTCTCTCTCTCTCCCCCGCGTCTCCTCTCTGCTCCCCGCGTCTCTCTCTCTCTACTCCCCCGCGTCTCTCTCTCTCTACTCCCCCGCGTCTCTCTCTCTCTCCCCGCGTCTCTCTCTCTCTACTCCCCGTCTCTCTCTCTCCCCCGCGTCTCTCTCTCTCTACTCCCCGCGTCTCTCTCTCTCTACTCCCCGCGTCTCTCTCTCTCTACTCCCCGCGTCTCTCTCTCTCTACTCCCCGCGTCTCTACTCCCCGCGTCTCTCTCTCTCTCCCCTACTCCCCGCGTCTCTCTCTCTCTGCTCCCTCTCTCTCTGCTCCCCGCGTCTCTCTCTGCTCCCCGCGTCTCTCTCTGCTCCCCGCGTCTATCTCTCTGCTCTCTGCTCCCCGCGTCTCTCTCTCTGCTCCCCGCGTCTCTCTCTCTCTGCTCCCCGCGTCTCTCTCTCTCTGCTCCCCGCGTCTCTCTCTCTCTCTGCTCCCCGCGTCTCTCTCTCTCTCTCCCCCGCGTCTCTCTCTCTCTCTACTCCCCGCGTCTCTCTCTCTCTACTCCCCGCGTCTCTCTCTCTCTACTCCCCGCGTCTCTCTCTCTCTCCCCGCGTCTCTCTCTCCCCCGCGTCTCTCTCTCTCTCCCCGCGTCTCTCTCTCTCCCCCCGTGTCTCTCTCTCTCTACTCCCCGCGTCGCTCTCTCTACTCCCCGCGTCGCTCTCTCTACTCCCCGCGTCGCTCTCGCTCTACTCCCCGCGTCTCTCTCTCTCTACTCCCCGCGTCTCTCTCTCTCTACTCCCCGCGTCGCTCTCTCTCTCTCCCCGCGTCTCTCTCTCTCTGCTCCCCGCGTCTCTCTCTCTCTGCTCCCCGCGTCTCTCTCTCTCTGCTCCCCGCGTCTCTCTCTCTCTGCTCCCCGCGTCTCTCTCTCTCTGCTCCCCCGCGTCTCTCTCTCTCTGCTCCCCCGCGTCTCTCTCTCTCTGCTCCCCCGCGTCTCTCTCTCTCTGCTCCCCCGCGTCTCTCTCTCTCTACTCCCCGCGTGTCTCTCTCTCTCTCTACTCCCCGCGTCTCTCTCTCTCTGCTCCCCGCGTCTCTCTCTCTGCTCCCCGCGTCTCTCTCTCTCTCTGCTCCCCGTGTCTCTCTCTCTACTCCCCGTGTGTCTCTCTCTCTCCCCGCGTCTCTCTCTCTCTACTCCCCGCGTCTCTCTCTCTACTCCCCGTGTCTCTCTCTCTCTCTACTCCCCGCGTCGCTCTCTCTCTACTCCCCGCGTCTCTCTCTCTCTGCTCCCCGCGTCTCTCTCTCTCTGCTCCCCGCGTCTCTCTCTCTCTGCTCCCCCGCGTCTCTCTCTCTCTGCTCCCCCGCGTCTCTCTCTCTCTGCTCCCCGTGTCTCTCTCTCTCTCTGCTCCCCGTGTCTCTCTCTCTCTCTCTGCTCCCCGTGTCTCTCTCTCTCTCTCTGCTCCCCGTGTCTCTCTCTCTCTCTGCTCCGCCGCGTCTCTCTCTCTCTCTGCTCCCCCGCGTCTCTCTCTCTCTCTGCTCCCCCGCGTCTCTCTCTCTGTCTACTCCCCGCGTCTCTCTGTCTGCTCCCCCGCGTCTCTCTCTCTCTCTGCTCCCCCGCGTCTATCTCTCTGCTCACCCGCGTCTCTCTCTCTGCTCCCCGCGTTTCTCTCTGCTCCCCGCGTCTCTCTCTCTGCTCCCCGCGTCTCTCTCTCTGCTCCCCGCGTCTCTCTCTCTGCTCCCCGCGTCTCTCTCTCTCTACTCCCCGCGTCTCTCTCTCTGCTCCCCGTCTCTCTCTCTCTCTACTCCCCCGCGTCTCTCTCGCTCTACTCCCCCGCGTCGCTCTCTCTCTACTCCCCCGCGTCGCTCTCTCTCTACTCCCCCGCGTCGCTCTCTCTCTACTCCCCCGCGTCTCTCTCTCTCTACTCCCCCGCGTCGCTCTCTCTCTACTCCCCCATGGGATGGATGCCGTGGGTGGGTGTATAACAAGTACATCAGGGTTACCACCCCTACTCTTATAATAACATCCATGGGATCTTTAGTGACCGCAGGGAGTCAGCTCGCCTATTTTTATTGTCCCATCCGAAAGATGGCACCCAATCTAGGGTATGTCCCTCATCACTACCCTGGGGCATTGTTTTGGATATTTTAGACTTGAGGATAGAGTGCTCCGTAAAGGCCATGGAACACCACGGACACTTGCATCTGGTCACCTCATCTTGGGAATGACTGTGGCTGGCCAGCCTACTATGCTTGGGTTTGCATATCAGTGCTTGTCCTTGTGTGAAGGGTATTTTAAGTTCAACAAACTTTTCCATGTCTCCGTATCTCTCTCCCCATTGGCCGATGGAGGCACAGCTGGTGGCTGATAAGGCATGTGGTAGGCTGGCTGCGTGGGGCACTGCCCTAATTCTATTAGACTGTTGTTGCTACTTTTGTGGGAGGGCAGGTTTTGGGTGTTTGTTGTTGTACATTTCCCGCGCCTCTTTCCAGGCGAAAGGAATTAAAAGCCATTAAGCACTGTGGTCCCCTGACAGCTGCTCTGTAATTAGCACGACTAATTTAGCAGAAATATTTCCCTTTCTCCTAAATTTGGCCCACTGTTGTTTAGCTCAAAGTGGGGTGCTACTCAATTATGATGTATTTGAAGAGCTCACAATCTGTCTGTGTGCGTCTCTGTCTGTGTGCGTCTCTGTCTGTGTGCGTCTCTGTCTGTGTGCGTCTCTGTCTGTGTGCGTCTCTGTCTGTGTGCGTCTCTGTCTGTGTCGGTGTGCGTCGGTGTCTGTGTCGGTGTCTGTGTCGGTGTCTGTGTCGGTGTCTGTGTCGGTGTCGGTGTCTGTGTGGGTGTCTGTGTGGGTGTCTGTGTGGGTGTCTGTGTGGGTGTCTGTGTGGGTGTCTGTCGGTGTCTGTCGGTGTCTGTCGGTGTCTGTCGGTGTCTGTCGGTGTCTGTCGGTGGTTGAGCACAGAAATGTTAAGGTTTGTGAGAGATTGTAAAAGAGATTCATGAAAATGTGTTTTTGTTTTCACCATGTCTCATAAATGATGTGCAGCGTGTAAGTGTGCGAGCGTGTGCGTGTGTGTGCGTGCGAGCGTGTGTGAGCGTGTGCGTGTGTGGCGACTTGGCTGCTTGCAGCTTTATTAAGCGTCTCCTCTGGGACACAGACCCTGTTCTCAAACTGATGGGAGTTGAGTTGTTCTGAAACACACCAGGTTTTCAGGGTTAGACTTGAAGGCCAGGATCCGTTAGTAGATGAACAAGCGGACAGTTATTGGAATGTCACTTCTATTCCATAACAGGAACTCTAAGCAGTGAAACGCATCATTGGTTCGGATGTCGTATGACTGACATAATGTCTGGACAGGCTGTCGCTGACTGCAACATTTGTCTGTGTTTTAAGGTGATGTCCGGCCGTTGTGGAGTTATGTCCTCTAACCAGGACTGGTGCTTTGGCCTGGTGCCGCGTCCCGGCTCTCACTACTTGATGATTTTTCAGTTTTTCGCCGATGTCAGCAAAGTGACATCAGTCACAAGAAAGTGTGTGTGTGTGTGTGTGTGTGTGTGTGGGGACATGAGGAGAGTGCCAGAGATACACTGCCACTGATGAGAGGGGGATTACAGACAGAAGGCAGGAGGAGGTAGAGAGGGAAGGCAAGCAGGGTGAGTTTTAGTATAATTACAGAGAAGAATTGCGGGAGAGAACAAGGGATGGAGAGTGAGACCGAGGGAGTTGAGAGGAAACCCAAAGACATTTCGGTGACTAATGTTGTGAAAGGAGCGATAAAACTAATGGAAAGTTAAAGGGAAGACAGTAGGGGCAAAGGAGAGATTGAGTACTCAGGAGAAGGAGAACGATGAGCAGGGGTAGAAGGAGTTACTTTAAGGAGTGCATTGAGCGATCCGCTCCGTTGTTCCTCTGCTAATGTAGCGGCGCCTGTTGGTGACCTAGCGCTCCCAGCTGGGCCTGTTCATTCTGATGCTAATTACAGGAGCTAGCTGTAATGGCTGTTTATCTGCTGATGATGTTATTGTAAGAGAATGGGGGGTCTCTGCTACGTGATCAATGACCCTACCTGAGGCTGTGCTTATGAACATAAGGGGCCACCACACACACATGTGCGCACACACACCCACCCTGAAATGCACTTCCTCGCAAACACTTGAACTTCAACATTAATTTACTTTCAAACACACACACTCCACCCACTGCACATGTGTGCGCACGCAAACACTCTGTATTTCATACACACACAAAGTTACACACTAATTTGTTTTTTTCTAACCAATTCCGACAAACACACACCTTTTTGTATAGACAGGTGATCATCTGCATAAAATGTAGTTGGCAGTCTTATTTACTCCTTCTCTAGCTATTGGAACTATGCTTCCAATGAGTTTTACAGTTATGTAGATCTATACGGTTAGGTAGAGCTTTATTAGAGTTTTACAGTTATGTAGATCTATATGTTTAGGTAGTGCTTTACAGCTATGTAGATATATTCGGTTAGGTAGAGCTTTATTAGAGCTTTACAGCTATGTAGATATATACTGTTAGGTAGAGCTTTATTAGTGCTTTACTGTTATGTACATCTATACAGTTGGGTAGAGCTTTACAGCTATGTAGATCTATACAGTTAGGTAGGGATTTATTAGGGCTTTACGGTTACGTAGATCTATACAGTTAGGTAGGGATTTATTAGGGCTTTACGGTTACGTAGATCTATACAGTTAGGTAGAGCTTTATTAGAGCTTTACGGTTACGTAGATCTATACAGTTAGGTAGAGCTTAATTAGAGCTTTACGGTTACGTAGATCTATACAGTTAGGTAGAGGTTTATTAGAGCTTTACGGTTACGTAGATCTATACAGTTAGGTAGAGCTTAATTAGAGCTTTACAGTTACGTAGATCTATACAGTTAGGTAGAGCTTTATTAGAGCTTTACAGTTACGTAGATCTATACAGTTAGGTAGAGCTTTATTAGAGCTTTACGGTTACGTAGATCTATACAGTTAGGTAGAGCTTTATTAGAGCTTTACAGTTACGTACATCTATACAGTTAGGTAGAGCTTTACAGTTACGTGGAGGTGTACATTCACGAAAGTTACAGCTTTGTAAGTGAGTGTTTATACAGTGCACTCTGAAAGGTATTCAGACACTTCACTTTTTCTGCGTTGTTTAGTTGCAAACTTATTCTGAAATATGTATTTGCTCTCATCAAACTATGCATCATGCCCCATAATGACAAAAAAACCCAGGTATATTTATTAGCGAGTGGTTTGTGTTGTATTGCGTCTGTTTGAATATAAATCCTTCTCCCACAGGCCTACTTTCCGTCTCTTCACATGGTACACCTGTGTGTTTGGCATCGTGGGATGTGCTGTCATGATGTTCCTGATAAACTCAATCTACGCATCTGCGGCCATCGCCTTCATGCTGCTACTACTGCTTCTCATTCATTACCTCAGTCCTACAAGCAGCTGGGGCTATATCAGCCAGGCTCTCATCTTCCACCAGGTACGCGGTCACAGTCACACGCACACGCACGCACAGTCACAGTAACACGCACACAAACACAGTCACAGTAACACACACACAAACACAGTCACAGTAACACGCACACAAACACAGTCACACAAACAAACAGTCTCACACACACACACAGACACACACACTCGCGCACACACACAGATTTTGGGAACTTCAGCTTTTAAACTAGCTTTGCGGATTTACCTAGTCAAAGCCTTGATAAGTCGAATTGGATCTACTAACTCTGGTATTGGTCTGAATCATGAATGGAGGTTCCAAATGAGGAGTTTAAGATGCATTGATTTTATACAAATGCATGCTGGTCCCTGTTGCCTAATTGGCTTTTGCTTAGCATGGCTAGAAAACATTAAAAGGGGGGTTCTGTTTGGGGCATGTTTGGCAGGACGTTCAGTGACGTGCGGTTTCTCAACGTGCCATGGCCGTATTCATTTGTGTGGAAGAACAATGTTGCATGTTTTTAATGAGACGCCCCTATAAAGCCTTTAGAACCTATTTCCAGATGAAGCTGTCCTGGTGGCTAACGATGGCCCGGCACCTTTTGAAGAATCTTGTTGGTGTTTCCTTCGTTAAACGGGACTTTTAATTAAGTATACTTAGTAAGCGCTGACATCATCCTGAAGTATGTTTGGAGTTGTCCTCTATTTTACAAGCCTGTTGCTCTTGTCTAGATCAGGAGGGGGGATGCGTTGCCAGGAGGGACCGTTGCCAAAGTGATGGTTGCCAAGGATGGCAAGGTGCCAGCATCCTGTCAAAAGCGAGGCTGGTCCATGAGCATTATTACAGCCACTTAACTTATTGAGCTTTTCCCTCCGCTAGCCCATCCCCCCACCCCCCCATCCCCAGGGAGTGGGAAACAAGGGGACCGCAGAGACAGGCTCACTTAGAATGGAGTAGTGTGTCTGTGTGTGGGTCCGCGTGCGTGTGTGTGTGGTGGCGTGTGTGTGTGGTGGCGTGTGTGTGTGGTGGCGTGTGTGTGTGGTGGCGTGTGTGTGTGGTGGCGTGTGTGTGTGGTGGCGTGTGTGTGTGGTGGCGCGTGTGTGTGGTGGCGCGTGTGTGTGGTGGCGCGTGTGTGTGGTGGCGCGTGTGTGTGGTGGCGCGTGTGTGTGGTGGCGCGTGTGTGGTGGCGCGTGTGGTGGCGCGTGTGGTGGCGCGTGTGGTGGCGCGCGTGGTGGCGCGCGTGTGTGTGTGCGCGTGTGTGGGCGGCGGCGGCGGGTGCGTGTGTGGTGGCGGGTGCGTGTGTGTGTGTGTGTCAGTGTGCTCTTTGGATCAGTGCCGACTGGGTGAGATTGAGAAAACGGACAAAAGAAAGATGTGATCTGCTTAGGGAGCCTTAAAAAGCACGTATAGGTGGATAGAAAAGACCGTTGAGAAGAAGACTACAAGTGAAATGCAAAAGACCCCCCTGGTGCCGTTGTCATTGTGTGTCACTAATACATTTTAGTTACTAGTCTACAGGGGACGGCTAATTAGTGTTATTTTCTAAATGCCAGATCTGTACGGCTGACTGAATCATTCGTCAAATGTCGTCAGGCCAGTTATGTCTGAGGTCATGTGACTGACGTACATACAATGTATTCACCTAGAGGCTGTGACATCATCAGATTCCATCATCAGATTCCACCATGGGAACAGTGAGCAAGGAACCTTGGGATATGAACTGGGACATGTTACATTAACTGATGAATCCGAACATCGGCTTGAGAAGGATCCCGTTCTATTTAGCAGGAACTTATAATGATTGTAATGACATTGGTATTTTAGGTACTTTTACTACTCCCAGGTTGGCAGCAAGGATGTCTGGTCTTAATGCTTGTATCCTGTTCCTGGATCAGATCTGAGTGATCCTAGTATCCCCAACACCCACTATCTTACACATCCCTCTTAAACGTCGCTCCTGTGATTACTCCGAGGAATTGTGCAAGGAACAAAGACATTTCAAAGCGTTTTAATAGGCCCATTATGTGGAAAATCTTTGAGTTAGTGGCCGTTAGGAGACAGTAGTTGCTAATTATCTCTTTGGTTGACTTGTTTTCAAGAATTAATTTAGGATAGGCAGATTTGTGCTCCAGACTTGGAATGTTCCAACATTAGTCCCATAATAGGGGCTCCACTTGCATTTAACAAATGAGCGTGGGAGGCTTGTGGAACCACAAATACACACCTCTGAAACACACGCTCACCACACGCTCACCACACGCTGACCACACGCTCACCACACGCTCACCACACGCTCCCTAGTCTACAGTCGTAATCACATTCTGATTATAGATGAAATGTGTTTTTGCATTGGACCAATCCTTGTGATTACACCATGAACAGGAGTGAGTAGGGGCGGGGTTTTCTACCCACAGACTGGCATTAGACATGCACACCCTGTTTTTAGCTGCCAGCCGTGCCCAGATTTGTGATTCAGCCAAGTCCTTTTGTGGTTTGTTGTCAGGCCATATGTATTTACGCGATATATAGATGGCATGGACATGTATGTTTGGAATAAAAATGAACACTATGGCAGAAGACCAAAGCATCTGGCCACAAGGCTACTGGCGGTGTGGCCTGGCAGCCCAGCCACTGTATGTCGCTACCACTTAGCATGTCGCTACCACTTAGCATGTCGCTACCACTTAGCATGTCGCTACCACTTAGCATGTCGCTACCACTTAGCATGTCGCTATCACTTAGCATGTCGCTACCACTTAGCATGTCGCTACCACTTAGCATGTCGCTACCACTTAGCATGTCGCTACCACTTAGCATGTCGCTACCACTTAGCATGTCGCTACCACTTAGCATGTCGCTACCACTTAGCATGCTATTCACCCAGTCTCAGTGACTGTGTTGATCCCTCTTCAGTTCTGTCCAAACCCAACATCTCTCCTTTGCTCCAGGTGCGCAAGTACCTATTGATGTTGGATGTGCGTAAGGACCACGTGAAATTCTGGAGACCCCAGGTGTTACTGATGGTGTCCAACCCACGCAGCTGCGTAGGTCTCATCACCTTCATCAATGACGTGAAGAAGAGTGGTCTTTACGTCCTCGGACATGTGCAGCTAGGAGATTTAGGTAAGAGGATTACCATGTATAACTAGCCTCACACAAGCCCCGCCTACTAATGGTCTCTGTGTGTCGGCAATCTCTCTCTCTCTATCTGTGTGTGTCGGCAGTCTCTCTCTCTATCTGTGTGTGTGTGTCGGCAGTCTCTCTCTCTCTCTGTGTGTGTGTGTGTGTGTGTCGGCAGTCTCTCTCTCTCTGTGTGTGTGTGTGTGTCGGCAGTCTCTGTGTGTCACTTGTATCTGGCTGGATTGATTTCTGTCGTTCAGGCTGAGCTTTTGTAAGACTTGATTGCTCCCGTTAACATGACGACCGCTGCGTATTTGTAAAAACATCAACTGTCAAAGCTGTCCTTTGGCAGATTTTTCTTCATTTTAATACGCTGGGTTTTTATTGCATCTACTAGAAGCACAACTTTTTTAGCGTTTGTGAAATTTTACCTATTGAATACAGCTAAACACCTGAGTGAATTTACTCCATATTGCTTCCATCCCCTGTCTTCTGGTTGCATTTTTTTTTTATAAATAAAATAATGACCAATTTGAATGACGTTTGCCATTCCATTATCCTTTAAGATCCATGCATTCATTGGTTCTGTTATTCAATCTCCTTGATGAACTAGAGTTGCCAAATTAATTCTGGATCAGTGTCTCTTTATCCAGTAGTATATCAGTAAGTACAGAAGAGAATTACACATTTGTTCAATTGTAGTTCCACCCCAAATTATTGGGTGGTTCAGTATTTTTCTTCACAATTCATAGCACCAGTCCTTTCCCTAAATATGTTTTTAACATATTTTAAGAGACATGTTTTGTCCGTTAAACATTCTTTGTGATTTCCATGTTTTTCTCTTCTAGACACACTACCCTCGGACCCTCTTCAGGCACGTTACGACTCCTGGCTGTCTCTGGTGGACCACCTCAACATCAAGGCTTTTGTCAACCTCACCCTGGCCGATTCAGTACGACATGGCATCCAACATCTGCTCTTCATCTCGGGACTCGGTCAGTACTTCTACGGTCTCAGCGTCGTCTCATAAAGGCCACCCAGACCCCAACACATATCACTTCTTCTTTTCTCAAACTCCTCTGTAGGTGGGATGAGGCCCAACACGTTGGTCCTCGGGTTTTATGACGACTGCCCCCCTGAAGACAAGCTTACCGACCCCACCTTCGTAACCCTGGAGCCAGCCGACCCCACCGTCGCCCCCACCGTCGACCCCACTCATGACCCAGAGGACGTATGTCCAACCTACCACTTCTACCCCCTGCGGGACGTGGGAGGACGCGTAGAAGGAGGCAAAGTCCTGGGACCTCAGGAGTACGTGGCGGTGATCGCGGATGCCGTGAAGATGTCGAAGAACGTGGCCCTGGCCCGCTACTTCCATCAGTTTGACCGGGCGTCGACACTTTCGTCTTCAGGGAAGGGGTCTTTATACGTGGACGTGTGGCCCGTCAACCTGATGAGGCCAGACAGCTCCAGCTACGTGGACACCTGCTCTTTCTTTCTGCTCCAGCTGGCCTGCGTCCTCAACATGGTCCGGGACTGGCGCCACGCTAGACTCCGCCTCTTCCTGTGCGTGGAGGAGGGGCGGAGTATGCGGGGAACGGAGGAGAAGCTGAGGGGCCTGCTGAAGCAGCTCCGTATCAAAGCCAACGTGTTAACCGTTCCCTGGGACCAGCAGGTGGCGCTACACTGGCAGAGGCAAGGCGGCGCCGACAAGAGCAAGCCCCCGGGCCAGTCTCTGAAAGAGGAGGAGTTCGAGGAGGATGAAGGAGACGACGACTTTGTAAACAGCTTTCCTAGCAACGCCACTAGGATGTCGGATGAGTATCTGTCGGCAGTCAATAGGTTAATTCTGGATCAGGCCTGCCCGCCTCCGGCCGTGCGTTTCCTGTATTTGCCCCGCCCCCCAGCTGACACGCGGCGCTACACGTCCTACCTGAGCCAGCTGGACCTGCTCACCAAGGGCTTGGGTCCTACCCTGCTCATACATGGGGTTACACCTGTCATCACTACCGACCTTTAACCCCGGGACCTGAAATGGTCAGCGGCTTATCTCAAATTGAACTGATTGGTTCCCCATGTTAAATTAAAAGTGGTACTTAGACAAAGGCCAAGGATTATCTTACCTTCCCCAAAGTCTTATTTAAATGACGTCCATCTGTGTTTCCTGTCCGACCTCCGCATGCATATGCACGGTAACTGGAGCCAAACCGTCCAAATAAACGGGTTTGAAGTCAGGGTACTATTATTCATCCAATTAAGATTTTATTTCATCTACCATTATTAGAAATCCTAACTGTTTACATGTTTCTATACTTGGGTCCACCAATGTGTTCAACAAGATTGCCCATTTTTATTGACTTTAAAGCAAATTTAAGTGATTTCTATTCTGCTGTACTCTTTCTATTTAGTAGTATTGTCTTGTGTAATATTGACTGTGACTGCGTTACTAACTCTATTAATCAGAATGCCCAAGGACCCTTATGGTTTGTGGTGTAGCAGAGCACACACACTCCTCATACACACACACACACTCCTCACACACACACACTCCTCACACACACACACTCCTCACACACACACACACACACACACACACACACACACACACACACACACTCCACACACACACTCCACACACACACACACTCCACACACACACACACACACTCCACACACACACACACACACTCCACACACACACACACACACACACCTCACACACACACACACACACACACACACTCCACACACACACACACACACACACACTCCTCACACACACACACACACACACACACACACACACACACACACACACACACACACACACACTCCTCACACACACACTCCTCACACACACACTCCTCACACACACACTCCTCACACACACACACACTCACACACACACACTCCTCACACACACTCCTCACACACACACACTCCTCACACACACACTCCTCACACACACACACACACACACACACACACCTCACACACACACTCCTCACACACACACCCCCCACACACACACACACACACACACTCACACACTCCTCTCACACACACACACACACTCCTCTCACACACACACACACACACACACTCCACACACACACACACACACACACTCCTCACACACACACACACACACACTCCTCACACACACACACACACACACACCTCACACACACACACTCCTCACACACACACACACACCTCTCACACACACACTCCACACACACACACACTACTCACACACACACACCACACACACACACACACACTCCTCACACACACACACTCCTCAAACACACACACACACACACACACACTACACACACACTACACACACACACACACACACACACTCCTCACACACACACACTCCTCACACACACACACTCCTCACACACACACACCGCGCACACACACACTCCTCAAGCACACACACACACTTCTCGTGGTGCCCTCCTTTTCATTTGCAATGTAATTGAATGATCTGTAGGCTCCAGGGCCAGGACTTTGTCTTTCCTCAGGCCAGGACAAGTGCCTGGTCCAACTCAAGTCCAGTCCTGTTTACTAAAGGGATATATATATTTATATATTCCATATAGATCATGTCATCTACACTGTATTGTTCCATTGGACACTGCACATCTTTGTAAAGAATGGATATGGCTGCTCTTTGCAACTCAAGGACTTGATGTTAAAACATAAACAGAGGAGTTCATGCGATACATTATTTTAAAGTTTTTTTTAAATTCCACATTTTAATAGCACTGTCCAAATCCATAATATTCTAAAGTGTCTGTATATTGGGATTGACTGAAGAATATTTTTTTATTTTATAAGTTTCTGTGTGTTGTTTTCATTTTTATTTCACTGTTGTTTTTTTGACAGTAGTCTCCCAGTTGACATTTTGATTGATGAATCTGCATTTGGAATCATTAGGGTGTCAAAATATCAAGTTTTTTTTACCAGACTTGAATCACGGCACAATACGCATAGTTAAATGTGCTCAAGAAATATATACTGCAAACCTTTAACCACTGTGTAGAAATGGATATTGCCCAACCTTTAAGTTGTCAACATTCCATCAAAAGCAAATCATTTCATGCCTTTTGTCCTTATAAACCTGTGCACAGACAGCCAGGCAGACAATTTGGCCTATCCTGAACTTTCCCTAACTGGGCAAGTATAAAATAAATGGATTCCATCTCACAAGGAGGAGATTTGAAAAATAACCCAAAATAACTATCAGTGTTTGGTCAGGAATGGGAGTTCAACAGATGTCATTGAGATAAAGAGCCACACTTTAAAAAAGCCAGACCATAAAATACAGGGTGTGTGATGTAACATTTGTGCCGTGTCAAGATCTGTGTGATATGATATCGCAATTATTGGCTTTTTGCAATTTTTATTACAATATTTTCTTTTTGATTTTAAATACACTGTATTAAGTAAAACACAAATAATATCTATATTCATGTAATGCAGGTGAATTTTATTTTTTTAATGCATTTCTTATCCGGACTTCGGTTTTGCACCATTTTTACCCCATCTAAATCCAAATGTTGATATTCTATCATGTATTACAGTAAAGCATTTTGATTGAATGATTTGATGCATCTGTTAATAAACAGTTAAATAAATGAAAACAATATACATATTTGGTGTGAAAGTCAGAAAAGAAAGCAATATGTGTGTCATTCCCATAATCCTGAACACAATTCTATGATTTGTCAAACATACATTTTCTTCCTCATCCGTATTTTAACATTTTCACTTACCAAATACATTACCATTAGCCTACATTGTTAGACTGCCAATTTGTTTTGTGAGAAAATGAATTTGGAAATAAATTCACTGCTGAAATCATATTGTTGATATAACTACATAATAGATGCAAAAATCAAGTAATTGTGTCATACCCATTTCAATTCTATCTAAAGGTGGAAAGATAAACCCAATTCTATTTGTTTTCCGAATGCAATGTTTTGCTATTGTGATAATACATGCCGAATGTGTATTATGCAAAATGGAGCACGTTTTTTGTATTATTGAATACATTTATTTGGTATGGCCAAAACACATTTTAGGGTTGTTGATGAAATTAGAACTTCAGTTTAAGTCTTAATGGAAAGTCCTGGTTTTTTAGATGCCGAAATATCCACTAGTTGCAAGCTCAACCATGTATGAGAAGAGCTGTAATTTCCCAGCTGACATGAGAAGTCTTATTGCTCTGGGAGTGAATAAAGCGGTAGAAAGGGAATAATAAGAGCTGCCAACGAAGGACCTTGTCCCAGAGATCCTGTGTGTGTGTGTCACTGGGGGCTGTTAGCAGTGTGTGTTGCATTATCCCTAATGACTGAGACTTCCGACCCAATATAGCAGGACAGCATCACAATCATCTTTACTGATACAGTTGACCGCTGAGCAGCCCACAGGGAAACCCAGTATGAAAGCAACATATGCCTTTCACATGTCTGCACTAATCCTCTCTATCTCTCATGGTCTTCTTTACAGGGTTGGGCTCCCCATTTCATTGCATGTCCTTAAAAGCCCATTTTACCGTTTGAGTAACATTTCAAATGATCATTAAGTGCCCTTTAAAGTAACAGAGTTTGAAGTCACAGGGTGGATTTCATCTTCGTGTTTACGCTATCTGGTAAAAGCATTTGCTGTTCTTAAGATACAGAAGTCTGTGGCATTCTGCTTGACAGTCAATGTAATTGCAAACTGTAATTACATACATAGACTTATATCATTTGAAGAAACTCAAATCAAAATTGCCAATACTGTCATTAAAGGATATTTACATAAAATTTGCAGAATCATCCAATCAATCCTAAGCAGAATAAAAGGTTGTCTCTGAAGATTCTTCAAGATCAATATATTTTCTTCCCAATACCTAAACATTGTCTAAGACCAAACCTTCATGGCAATCATATTCCTGATGGCATTGGTCTTTTTCAGTAGGATAATGCCCCCTGCCACACTGCTCATATTATCTGGGAATAGTTTGAGGAACCTAATAAGGTGTTCAAGGTGTTACCCTGGCCTCCAAATTCTCCAGATCTCAATCCCATTGAGCATCTGTGGGATGTGCTGGACCAACATGTCTGATCCACGGCGACTCCTACTACTCCTACTGCAACAGCAGCCTGGTGCGTCCTGAGAACACATCCCCATTGTGAAGCATGGTGTGGTTAGCATCATGCTAAGGGGATGAGTTCTCCATATGGGCCTGGGAGGCTTGTAAATATACAGGGAAAATGAATGCAGCAAAGTGCAGAGAAATGTTGAAAAACTCATAAGAGACCTGGCGCATGAGAAAAATATATTCTTCCTGGAAGGCAATGACCCTAAATGGAAAAAACACAAACAACAATATGCAACAGTGAATGGGCAGAGATAATCGTCTCCAGGTGTGTGTTTTGTGAGGTTTGGGGAAGAGTCTTAGCTGAAGACGCCAGGTTCACATGTGGCCCTAAGACTGAGGTTTTAACTTCCACTAATGTTAGCTACGTTGTTTTATAGTTGTCTGTAAGAGGTAGCAGCTGTCTCTCACCTTGTGTCTGGACATTCAACTGTCATGGCGGCCATTCTTTGGTAATCATGGACTGTTCGCTTTCTTACACTGTCAGCTAGATTTGTCAGCGTTTTTGGTATCTGCTCATAGTGCTTTTTCTGTCCTTCTCTGGGTTTAGTTCGATGTGCACAGACTGAAGTGTCCCCAGTGGAATTCACTTGACTTTAGCCATCAGGGATCTTTGTCCTTGGTCTCCTTGACATCTAGAACTGTGTTGGTTGTAGCCACCAATATGTGGATAGGTTATGGGGGGTAAACAGCACAGCTGTCCGTACAATCTTATGCTAATGTTTCTAATAGGTACTCGGCTAAGTGCACCGCTCGACCAGCCTTGCCATTTGACATTATGCAGACGACTGAGAACATTTTCAAAGATTTTCAGACGTGTGGTGAGTGGAGTGTTGTCCAACCACAGTTGTGGTGAATGCCGTGCACTAAGCACACATTCGCGGCGTTCACGAGATCTTCCTTGCTCATTTCTGATTGCTCATGTGCCATGCAGAAGCTAACAGCTGCTTGCCGTGTTCATAATTCACACTGAGCAGCTGTGTACAGGTTGTGTTATGTTGAATGCGACACCGTCTCTGATTAGTCTGTTGGCATGAGCACCGAAGTCACATCTCCTGGCTAGCAATTTCAGCGTGAGGACATGATTGTACAGTATTATTTCCGGCTTTTGAGTCGCTGTGCTAAACACGTGGCTCTCCATTATCGCAGGCATATTTCCAGTACCAGCTAGCATACAGTTGCCAGTTCATTGTCCATGACCATCCCATAATGCTCCAGTGATGACCTTGTTACTAAGCAACAATAACAGCATCCTTAACACATTCTACAAACCCAAATAAGAACATCTGCTTTGTTTTATATTTTCCAGAATCAGACAGAAATATAGGAAGATAAAAAGAGGATAGGAAGCAATCAAAAAATGAGAAGTAGAAAATTAAGTTACCACGATGACACAGCATAAAGGACTGACATCCATATATTTGTGTGTGTCTGTAAGCAGATGTTTGTAGTTGAGAAGGAAACTACTGTATGCCCTACGCGAGACAGGCCAATATCGGCACACCACGCACAGGCAGTGAACAGAAAAGCTGGTAGAGTTAAGTAATTCATAAAGCAATACTTATTTTAACAGCTGCATTGTTGCTCGGGTTTCGAGGTGAACTTGAGATACTAAGGACGTTGGACATGGTTTTCCAAACTAGCCAGTAGGGGCAGCAATGTATCATCCGTGAGTCCTCACATGTCTCAAGAAGGTCACACAGTTGGCAATGTATTTCAGAACAAAAACCCAGCCGAAAGGATCCTATCGTCTGATGAAACCGAGATTGAATTCTTAGACCATGATGGCATGCATCACGTCTGGAAGAAAGCACCTTCCAACAGGACAATGACGCTTACCACATGGTCAATACAACTTATGTGTGGCTTCTGGACAACAGTGGGAATGTAGCTAACGCTTGGACTTGAACCAGATCTCTTACAACCCTTTGAATCCTTTTTTCTTTTGTTGGAGTAGAAAAGCATGCACACATTTTACAAAAACGAATATGCTACTTTTACACTTTTTCCCAAAATAATTTATTTAACAACCAATAACAGGAAAATATATACAATTTGCTAAACGAAGTGTGAGTAGAGAGGTTGGAAAAAGATGTCTCATTTAATACAAATGCATTTTCATGCAAATATACTCTGCTTGCAACCTCTCCTCAACTGCCTTTTCAGAGATGCCAGAGAGAGGCAAGGAGAGAGGTTAGAGGAGAGAGGTTAGAGGAGAGAGATTGGAGGAGAGTGGAGAGAGGAGAGAAGAGAGAGTTTAGAGGAAAGTTTTGAGGAGAGAGGAGAGAGGTTAGAGGAGAGAGGTTAGAGGAGAGAGATTGGAGGAGAGAGGTTAGAGGAGAGAGGTTAGAGGAGAGAGGTTAGAGGAGAGAGGTTAGACGAGAGAGATTAGAGGAGAGAGATTGGAGGAGAGAGATTGAGGAGAGTGGCTGCTGATAACTAGGGTCTATCTGGGGCTGTAGATCTGACGAGTAACCTAAAGGTTGCTGAATTAAAGCCACAAGCCGGTCAGGTGACAAATCTATTGTTCTGTCCTTGAGCATGACATCTCTAATTGCTCCTGTAAGTTGTTTCCGATAAGCTGCTAAATGACTTAAATGAAGAGGAATTAGCTTGAACCACACATTGCTTCCCTGATGTCTCATGGCTTTACTCTTCGCTATTCCTGAATAATGGACGCGACCTGGCGTTAGGGGTACCTCCCAGTATTGTGTGTTAATAATGTCCGGTAGTGTTTAATGTTTCTCTCGCACAACATGTTGGGGAAAAAGTGACATGAGTAACGTCGAAACAAAAGCAGGTTTCTTTTGTTCTGGTGGATGATATAATTGTATTTTGTGGAGAACGGAAAGTGCTCGTCTTTGTCTTTAGTTCATTTACACACACAAACACACACACACTATGCATATTGATTAGGCTGTTTCCACAATGTGGTAGATGCTTTAGGTCTTCTAATCTGTGGAGATAATGAGTTGGTAGGGTGTAATTACCAGAGAAAAGAACCACACGTCAACTTTCTGTCTGGCTCCTCACCTCCTGACCGCCATTAAACAACAATAACAAGACACATTGTGTTTCAGAGGTACTGTGGCGTTTATATGTGCGTAGCTGCTGTGTTTGTCGCTGTCTAGCTGTGTCTTGCCATCACGTCTCTATGCACCACAGGGTTAATTTGTTTGAAGGTATCAATGGCGCCCAAATATCCTGCTGTGCTATTCTATTTGTGTTCTTTGTGATGGAACACAAGCTTTACATTATGTGTTTCCATCATTCAAGTGGTTGAAATTGAGGGGACTTTGGTTAGATGTCCACAGGTTTAACTGGATCTGAACCTCACACTCCTGTCCTGTTGGTACATATGCAGTTCCCGGTCTTTGCAGAGAGGCTGATTCTTTTTGAACAGATCTTTGAGTTCTACGCTCATTTTCCTACTTCTCAATGAATCACTATACTTTAAAAGATAAATAATATGCGGCTCCATATTCACTCAAGAAACCATTTAACAAATGCCTTCTTTATTGACTATATAGTCTACCATTAGGTTTAAAGAAAGGTTATCTGAGACAAATCTCTCAACATTTTTAAGCATGTCATCGGCTACGTTCCGGTGGTTTCACAGCACTTGGGAGGAATGGGCTATCCTGGAATTTCACTTCTTACATGAATCCAAACACTTGCCTTAGGCGATGACTTTGGACAACTGCTACGGAGTGTGATGATACACCACATCAAGAAACCTCCAAATAGTTCATTAAATGGCTGCCAAATACTGCACATACTGGGTCTGGGTTACAGGGACTGGTGTGGTTAGGTCTGGGTTACAGGGACTGGTGTGGTTAGGTCTAGGTTACAGGGACTGGTGTGGTTAGGTCTGGGTTACAGGGACTGGTGTGGTTAGGTCTAGGTTACAGGGACTGGTGTGGTTAGGTCTGGGTTACAGGGACTGGTGTGGTTAGGTCTGGGTTACAGGGACTGGTGTGGTTAGGTCTGGGTTACAGGGACTGGTGTGGTTAGGTCTGGGTTACAGGGACTGGTGTGGTTAGGTCTGGGTTACAGGGACTGGTGTGGTTAGGTCTGGGTTACAGGGACTGATTTGGTTAAAGGTTGACTGTCGTTGAGGCTGTTCGTTAAAGGAACTTGAGTTGTTGGTCAAGTTTAGTTTTTGAGTTTCTACTGCAGAGAGAGAGAGAGAGAGAGAGAGTGGAGATAGATGGCTGATGACATTTTAACTACTCTGTGTGTTGTTCTTTAGCTCCAGCAGAAAATGGCACTGTCATATAAAAGTCAGCAGAGCACAGCAAGCTTTATATTTGAGAGAGAGGCAGGGTGAGACGGAGAAGAGATGGAAATAGAGACGGTTAAGAAAGAGGGATACAGACATGGAGAGAGCGAGAAAGAACAAACAGCTAGATAGAAAAAAACTAAACAACAAATAGAGAAATGAAGGGAGAGCGCTGGAGAGAGAAAAACAATCAAAGAGAGAGAGAGACTCAGGCAGAAGTGGGGTTTGGGGATTTTAGGAGATGTGGGTACGCAGTTGATCTGAAGCATTCACCATCTATGTGTCCTTGTAATCTCACATGGACAGATGTACACAAGCACATTGTCACGGTGCATATAACCAAATCACACAATAGTTCGGTTTAGCTCGATTATTGTCCCAGAAACTAGTCAACACAGGTTTGTACTTTACGATTACACGCCTGTTTATTGTAAGGCACGGCCAACATTCAAATTGCATCACTGTCAAAAAAACTCTGGCTTTGTCATTCAAAATCCCATTGGATAAATGGTGCACATCGGTTTGCATTACAATACTCTACATCATAGTGTGGAGGTGACACAACACCGTGGGTCTATTAGTATTCTAGTTTACACAGCTAGTCATAACCGGGTTGCATTATGGGGAATACTGCCCTCTCATCCCGGAAAACTATACTTGCAAAGCATTCCTATCTCCCTAGCAAACTCATGATAGCTAATCTGGGTCGTTATCCATCGCATTCTCCTCCTAGTGCTTTTTTCTGAGCCGACTTGTTGCTTTAGCTAGCAGTGTTGAAAGAAGCCGAACAGACTGACAGCTAAGTCTCGAACGTCACGATCTTTGACCAATTCTTCCAGAAGTTTCCATGACAGTTGGTAAACATATATGTACCATATAAACCAGACATCCAGGGGGGCGTGTGGTGGGAAAGGTTATGAGGATTTTGAGGGCCCGTGACAGGAAAAACACGAGGTGAAAAAAATAACATTTAAATATTAACCAATTTAGCAATCCTAGTTTCATTTCTTGTTATTAGCAAAAAAGTAAACATTGAGAGAGCCTCTGTTTTGCGTATTGCGCAACCGCCCTCAAAATGAAATGGTTTGGTCCAGTTCTCAAACCTGGTGAGAACGGTGGTTAGCTAGCAGTGAATTGTGAGTGGGTGCCGATGCTGCAATGATGTCTCTGCTATCTAAAGGAAACTCTGGTTTCCAAAAACAGAAACAAAGAAATGACAGAAGGACAACAATAAAGGTGACAGTATGTCACCTGGTTCTTCATAAAGGAATTTAGATGTAGTCCGCCAGTAGCGGAAAATACCTGTCAGTTTAATCCATAGTAAAATAGGCCACTTTTTCTCCAATAACATTATTTATTTAATACATTCACAGACAATTTGATGTTCATCTTTTTCGCCGACATCAATGCAGGCAAACCTTTATCAAACAATTGATCCTAAATCAGTTGTCCCTACAGATACACAGATACACCTTCATCCCCACCAGTCCTGTCTGTCCATCTCCACACCCCTGAACCAGCTCTACTCCCAACTGATGGAGGTGAACAGTGTTGTTTTAAATAATATGTCAGTTTGGTAATTGCAGGGCGCCACAGGGAATTATTTTGGAAAATGTATAAAAGAAACATTTGTGAAAACAATTCAAACACAACTTATTATTCTACATAATTATCATTACATGAAACAAAAACCTCCTTTAGTCTGAATGAGATGCCAGACATATTGATGCTTTGAGCGTGACACAGCCTGTATAAGTGACAGCCAGTGTTACAATAATACAATTAAGTCATATGGCCAATGTATGTATCCATAAGTTTGCAGACTGAAAAAAATGGTTGTTTACTCATCATATCTAGAGCTAGTGAAATGTGGGGCCCAATGTGATATATTTTCATGGGGCCCAAAGTCCCTAGCCCCGCCCCTGCAGACCTCAGTACGCCAATGAGCACGTGTATTTGAGATGTATGTACCTGAAAAGCCCTAGAAGGATATAAAACAAAACTAGTTTGACCCTGTGGTCACAGCCAGAAGTAGAATTTTTTCTTTGTCCCCATCGTGATTGAGATTCCTAACATAAGCGTGCGTTCAGAAGGAAATGGGTGTGAGTTACGGGGTTTTGTTTGTACATTGGTCCGGCTGACATAGTGTCTGACTTACAACTGGGTCTCTGTGCACAGATTGAAAGGTGAGATTTATACTTAACCAGCAAACACCCTGTCCCTCTTTCTTGAACACACACACACACACATACTGCTGTTTCACCCATAAACAGTATATCCATAAACTGGTACTTTCACCAAACTTTGTGGGTGAGCTACGGATGTTTAGCAGGTATTTCACAGTCCCAGGTTTGTCTTTGTGTTTAGTTCCACAGTTCAACTTCTGAACATTCAGACTGAAGTGATTTGGCTCCGACGGGGGAAAGAGATAGAAAAGGAAAATAAAACGACAGAAAGAAGGACAAACAAAAGCTTCCCTCTGATTGAATCTGTTGAGGCGTGGAATTGAGATAGATCACAAACCAAGCTGTGTGTGTGTGTGTTTGTGCGCTCGCGCACACGCGCATGTGTGTGTTTGCATGTACGGGTGTGACTGGTCAGACCGAAATGAAATTAGGTTTCCATGCCTTCAATGCGCCTGCGTATGTGTGTTTATTATCTAGATAGTCATTAGCTTCAGACAAAGCAGGAGCTACTCTTACCGGGCTCCAGACAAAACATGTCATTAAACGAACCACTGATGCAGTGATGAAGAGCAGCCAAGCACATTTAAGATACAACGTGTGTTAGACGGTGTGTAAGGCGATGAGAGTGTTTGTTTGCTGTAGATTGTCTTGACACTCAATTGACTTTTCTTCTTAGGCGATTAACAGAAAAATATACCCCCTGCTGGTTCAGACTGTCTTTGTCTTCTTTCTACTGATACTTCGTCTGATCGATAATTAAAGGAGTCTTTGCAACCATTTAAAATGAAATTGAAAAAAAAAAGAAATTCTCCGCTAACAGACATTTACATTTACATTTTGCGCATTTAGCAGACGCTCTTATCCAGAGCGACTTACAATAAGTGCAGGCATTTCACATATAGCTAAAACACACATCAAAAAGGCAATAAGTACATTGTTCCCGGGTGGGTGCAGGGGGAAGTGCTAGAGATAAAAGGGGTGCTAGGAGAGGAGGAATGGGTGATAATCGTAGAAGAATGATTCGGTAGTGAAGTTTTGAACAGGCGAGAGTTGTGGAGCTCCATTCATGGAGCTACCGGAGGTACAGTTTGAAGAGGAATGTTTTTAGACGTTTTTTGAAGATTGGTAGAGAGTCCGATGATCTGATCTCTAGAGTGGAGTTGTTCCACCATTGCGGGGCAAGCACGGAGAACAATTTAGACTGAGCAGATCGGGAGTTGCCCTCCCGTAGGGATGGCACTACCAAGAGGCCTGAGGTGGCAGAACGAAGTGCTAGCGTGGGTGTGTACGGCTTCCTGCGTAAGATACGCCCCTCCTTCCCGAATGTTGTAGAGCATGTACCTGCAAGACCGGGACACCGCCTTGATGTGTGCAGAAAATGAGAGGGAGTTGTCGAGGGTCACGCCAAGGTTTTTCCCACATTGGGTAGCGGGGACTGTGACGTTGTCCACCGTAATGGACAGATCCTGGAGCGGGCAGGCTCTTCCTTTGAAGAAGAGCAGTTCAGTTTTACCTAGGTTGAGTTTCAGATGGTGTGCAGACATCCAGGCCGAGATGTCAGTCAGACATGCAGAGATACGGGATGCTACCTGGGTTTCAGACTGTGGGAATGAGAAAAATAGTTGGGTATCATCTGCATAGCAGTGATAGGAGAGGCCATGTGAGGATATGACAGAGCCAAGAGACCGGGTGTATAAGGAGAAAAGGAGAGGGCCTAGGACCGATCCTTGGGGGACCCCAGTGACCAGGGGCTGCATGTTCGATGGCGAGCCTCGCCACACCACCTGGTAAAAACGGTCCGACAAGTACGAGGAAAACCAGGAGTGCACCGCTCCTGAGATCCCCAGGTCAGAGAGGGTGGAGAGCAGGATCTGATGGTTTACTGTGTCGAAGGCAGCAGATAGGTCTAGTAGAATGAGAACAGAGGAGAGAGAGTTGGCTTGGGCCTTGCGTAGGCCTTCAGTTACACAGAGCAGCGCTGTTTCAGTTGAGTGGCCCGTCTTGAATCCTGACTGGTTAGGGTCCAGGAGATTGTTCTGCGAGAGGTAGGAGGACAGGGTATGAATAATGAAAATAATTAGTTGTTCAGAAAGTTACGCCCTGCCTTTGGTATTCTGATTTCTCTCTTCTGTGAAACTAGTCCATGGTCACCATTAACCCAATGCTACTGATACAGATGAACAACTTTGTTTAATAATTTGGTAAAACATACAGAATCTCACCAAAGAGAGTACACTCCTCGCATTTTTGTAAATAGTTGATTCATTTTTTTAATAATACCAACATTTCAAAAACGACATGAACTCACATTGGCACTAGAAGTAAACTGGTTCAACAGCAAACTTCAATAGGCTTCAAATGAGGTGAACGTTTTTTTCATTTTGCATTAAGTCTATAGGTGGTTTGGTTGGAATGTGATAGCACATATACTGCAACCTCGACGAAATGTTATTAACTTAAAATATAGCATTTTCATATTTCTGAGCAATAATTATGTTATATTGTTTATACATTCATGTTGTTCTTAAGTTGACTGTAAAGCAGGGCTGTGCCTAGACGGGCATTTACCAGACGGGCATTTACCCAGACGGGCATTTACCCAGACCGGCTTTTACCAGACGGGCATTTACCCAGACCGGCTTTTACCAGACGGGCATGTACCCAGATCGGCTTTTACCAGGCGGGCATTTACCCTGACCGGCTTTTACCAGACGGGCATTTACCCTGACTGCATGTGTTGATAGGCAAATGAGTCAATGGAGCAATCAGTAAATGTTTAAAGACATACAGATGTTGCTGAGTTCTGCATGGAATGTGGAGCCCAAATGGTTTTATAATAATCTAGGGAACTGACCAACAACTACTGCAGGTGTTTGATTGAATTCAGTTATTTTTGGTGATCGGCTGATCACACTTTCCCTGGTGGGCAATGAATGTAGCATGACTTTGTTCATGAAATGAATTAAATAAGTATTTCAATCTTGTGTTAGGTGTTTGTACACGTAGGTTCCCTTATGGAATAAAAAAAGGACCTTGTAGTTTCTCAAAGCGCTGAAGTTTTCATCCAATACCTTATCAAACGTTTTACAAATGACATGAAGGTATTTCACAGTAGCAAGACTTCAGCAGCAGCCAACCAGGACGTGTTTCCGATGTGATAAATGCATCTGTACACACTGAGCCACTGTTCAGTGTTAAGTGAGCGTTGTTTGACTGGAAAATGGCCGTACACTCAATCCCCATGCTTAGTGTTAAGTGTTTGGCATCATCAAATAAGGAGTCTAAAAAGCCTCTAATGTAAGCCATTTAGCAGATGCTCTTGTATTCCAGTAGTGTGGCCTCTGGGGACCCTTCTGGCCCTATCGGACAGGTGAAATGTGATAGTCTACAGCTCTGGTCCCTTACTGGCCACAGGACTGCTTCTGGGCTTGTTAAGAAATCACACTCCCTTAGCCGTATTCCTCACGCACACCGCCTCTCTCGTTCAATCTCTTTTACCTTATTTCCTTACTGGCCTCCGTCCCTCAGGGCGTATGTGGTTACCTGTGAGAGCGTTTTCTGGACTTCTGTGGGCTTATATTTAGTCTTGCGATGATAGATTTATAGCCCACTCACACATGGTGAAGCCATCAAGGATAATCTCACCTCATATCCTCTGGACTCAAGTGGTGGGAGTAAAAAAAAAGTATGATGGGATTGAGAAATAATGTCTTTTTTTCTACATGGCAGAAAGTCTTTAGAGAAGCAAGAGAGAGAGAGAGAGAGGGAGAGAAAAGGAGCAAGATATTTAAAATGGGTCTAGTCGTGTGAGTCTGTCACTCATATGTTAATGAAAGAAACCTTTATATTCACGGCGGCCAACTCACGACCCCTGTACGTCTTCTCCGTACTCCTTCGTCTTCCCTTTATCCGTTTCCCTCAGTGTATATTCTAACAGCGATACATGGGAGGCCTAAGATGATTGGTATCTGTGCCTAAAGACCACACAGAAATATTTGCAAATGATCCCAGCCCGTTTCGTCGAACCCTTCCACATTTCCTCCGGTTTAGAACCCTGTCGGTCAGTGAATATTTCCGTGATTAATTGGTTGGCATAGAAATGGACACCGCCATCCTACCGACCCACTTTTATCCTGGTGACAATTCGCAAATCCAAAGTCGTATGTCCTGGGTTGCTATAGTAACAGCTGCTCATCTAGACGGAAAGTGCACAATGGCTGAACTTGCCTAAACGCAGTCGATGGACTCCTTCATACACACCATGTCAGATGCATGTCTACGTGGAGACATTCTGATTGGTGCGGTGCTAAAGTCACTTTAACACAGAATCCTAGCTCGTCTGTTCATACTGACCTCCACTCTCCATAGCCTGGGTTCGGACCTGAGGTTTTTCTCTACTTGGTGATCTGTTGCTATTTCTTTTCACCTCACAGCACCCCGAAGAGCTTTTGTTTCTGTGCTTTTGTTTTGACGTTCATATTTCCTGTATTAACTTAATTCACTCTGTTTAAGCCACCATCTGCATTCCGGTAGTCTTGGCGATTTTATAGATAGAATTGCAGTAGAGCTGGTCGACAGGGAACCCTGTGTGGTAAAGATGATTTGCCCATCGCAAGACACCACCCATGGACCCATTGAGTCGAATCAGTAATAAACCAATGCTGCCTCTAGTTCGGCTGATTTAAGTGCTTATCATTTGGTTCATTTATTTTTAGTGTTAGCCTGATTGTATCTACAGGCAACACATCTAAACTCTCTTGCTTTGAACTTGTAACGTGAATGGGCTCAGCGTGACATTGTGACAGCAACACAAGCCAGGTGCTCACCGATTTGACAGCCTTACAGATTTAATTCAGACTTAATTTAAACGTCTTTCTTTTTATGTTTCGGTTCCCCTGTTTCCCTCTGCTCTCTTTATCTTGTACCTATTCAGTTGTGTTTTGCCTTCTTAATCCCATCCCTTCCTGTGTTCTCCATTGGCCCATCAATCAATCAATCAATCTCTCCATCCATCCATCCATTGGTCCATCAATCCATCCATCTCTCCATCCATTGGTCCATCTCTCCATCCATCTCTCCATTCATTGGTCCATCTCTCCATCCATTGGTCCATCCATTGGTCCATCTCTCCATCCATCTCTCCATTCATTGGTCCATCTCTCCATCCATTGGTCCATCCATTGGTCCATCTCTCCATCCATCTCTCCCTCAATCCATCCATCTCTCCATCCATTGGTCCATCTCTCCATCCATCTCTCCATCCATTGGTCCATCTCTCCATCCATCTCTCCATCAATCCATCCATCTCTCCATCCATTGGTCCATCTCTCCATCCATCTCTCCATCCATTGGTCCATCTCTCCATCCATCTCTCCATCAATCCATCCATCTCTCCATCCATTGGTCCATCCCCGTTCCTTTATGAACACCAATCACCCTCCCAATGTATTTCTGCATCTGCCGCTCACTGTTCTCTAACATCATATTCCTCCACTCTCTCTCTGAGGCTTGTGTATAGGCCCAACCCCATACTCCTCCACCCTCCTCCACCCTCTCTCTGAGGCTTGTGTACAGGCCCAACCCCATACTCCTCCACCCTCCTCCACCCTCTCTCTGAGGCTTGTGTACAGGCCCAACCCCATACTCCTCCACCCTCCTCCACCCTCTCTCTGAGGCTTGTGTACAGGCCCAACCCCATACTCCTCCACCCTCCTCCACCCTCTCTCTGAGGCTTGTGTACAGGCCCAACCCCATACTCCTCCACCCTCCTCCACCCTCTCTCTGAGGCTTGTGTACAGGCCCAACCCCATACTCCTCCACCCTCCTCCACCCTCTCTCTGAGGCTTGTGTACAGGCCCAACCCCATACTCCTCCACCCTCCTCCACCCTCTCTCTGAGGCTTGTGTACAGGCCCAACCCCATACTCCTCCACCCTCCTCCACCCTCTCTCTGAGGCTTGTGTACAGGCCCAACCCCATACTCCTCCACCCTCCTCCACCCTCTCTCTGAGGCTTGTGTACAGGCCCAACCCCATACTCCTCCACCCTCCTCCACCCTCTCTCTGAGGCTTGTGTACAGGCCCAACCCCATACTCCTCCACCCTCCTCCACCCTCTCTCTGAGGCTTGTGTACAGGCCCAACCCCATACTCCTCCACCCTCCTCCACCCTCTCTCTGAGGCTTGTGTACAGGCCCAACCCCATACTCCTCCACCCTCCTCCACCCTCTCTCTGAGGCTTGTGTACAGGCCCAACCCCATACTCCTCCACCCTCCTCCACCCTCTCTCTGAGGCTTGTGTACAGGCCCAACCCCATACTCCTCCACCCTCCTCCACCCTCTCTCTGAGGCTTGTGTACAGGCCCAACCCCATACTCCTCCACCCTCCTCCACCCTCTCTCTGAGACTTGTGTATAGGCAGGGTAGCTTTGACAGTGAGTGAACGGAGTAGAGCTGGGGCCATGTGGCTGTTCTGATAAGCCCAATGTTCTCCTCCCAGGGCCCACAGCCAGCCTCCCGTTTCCCTTATCCAGCCCCCCAACATCCCTGTACACTCATGTACACACAAGCACACACACAAACACACACACACACTCCAACATATTTCAGGGCTGAACAGCCAGAGCATGACCAAAGTTACAGACGTCTTTGTTGTTGTCGCTGTGTTTGTCAGAGCTCACGTTTCCCGGTAAACCATAGTCTCCCGTTGTGGGAATGTTTCATAACGCCTGATATCCACGTTAGAGAAAATAATTTGGGCTACATAAGAGGTTTATATGGACCACTCATAAATTGTTGTCGCTGTTAGTTTATTCATAGATAATAGCATCAGTTTAGTTGTACTGGTCCATATCTCTCTTACAAGAGAAGGGCAGGCATGGCCTCAGGAAATGACAGGCTCAGTCACACACAGGCATGCACACACACTAACACACACCATGGTAATGTACCGAAGGTCTTGTTTGTGTGTGTGATTGGTATTTATCTCAGAGGAAGTGAGTGAGTGGGCTCCCCAACTAGATTGGCACTGTTCTGAGACACAAATCATCTGCCTGTGACTTTTAAGTGAACATTAATTGATTGATGGCTGCAGACGCTTTCTGATCTCTGTGAACTATGAAAGAGAAAAAGAGAGAGAGAGGGCGATGGAGATAACTGAGAGGAAGTGAAAAAGAGAGAGAAAAAGAGTGATTTTCTAGCTAGAACTATGAAAGATGTGGAGTGGGAGTGAAAGAAATATTATGCATTTGAATGTTGGGTTACAGGAAGACGGGGAGTTTGTTTTCAAATGCGCTGGATTGAGGAGCGTGAGGTTTTGGAAAGATGTGGAATGGATAAAACAGATGGAGCAGTAATGGATAACGAATAGATTGGGGGCGGAATAGGTGGAAGTGGTCGATATAGAGAAAGGAACATTTGGTGGAAGACTGATGATGTGGTCGTGCTTTCTTGAACACCTTCGCTATTACTGCATTATTTATAACGTTCACATTTCTTTACAACTTTACAGAACTCTCCAACTGGTTCATTGCATTACATGCAATGCAGATGTGGATCCAGTTATGCTCTGTGTATGGATTTGAGCTTATCCTCTCTTGGTCGTGATTGGTTGAGAGGGTAGGACAAACCAATGAGATTGTTTCGGTGAGTGTGATGTATGTGCACGCGGACAGCACCACTGACATCAAGAGCTTGAGACAGCCCGGTACCACCGGGTTAACCTCCTCAGACGTCTCTCGAGCCGAGCCTGGCATCTTTCCAATTACCCCCGTGTGTGTTTGTGAGCGAGGATACGTAGGGTAGAAAAAGTGTGTGTTCATGCAGGAGAGATGGCTCTTTAGGCACATTAGCTGTTTTTTATACAAAATCTAATTGAGGGAAGGTTATTGGAAGGATAGTGCTGTTTTTTAACTATCCTACCTTAGCAGTATAATATCGTTTTTCATGTGCTTAAAGAATAAATGCAAAATGATTTGTTACTTTAATCTGTGTGCCAGTTTTGAGAGGAGAGAAATATATTGGGAAAAAAATTGACAGGAAGGAGGGGGTTTAGTTTTTATTTCAGAACTAGGAACATGCATACATACTGTAGGATAGTATTCTAATGCTTGGGCCGTTATGCAAAAACATTAACCACTTCTTGACAGGCGTCCCGCCGGCGGGACACTTGCAGTACCCTATACAACCACCAGGGATACTTGCAGTACCCTAAACAACCATTACAACCTCTACACAAAGATCGCGAATTCAAAAATGTCCGTTTAATAATATACTGCATGCTTATATTGTCCATAAACATATATTGTCCCCTCTCTAACAACGTGTTCCGTTTTAAAATAGCTAATACACAGACCGTTTTATTAGCAATTGAAAGGACTGCTAATGGCGCTGATGACGTCATCATACTTTTTAACCAAAGCGAAAATTACTATAATAATAATAATAGTAATATTGTACTTACATCAGCCAAAGTTGATCGTTTTTCATTTCCAATACTTTTAGTTGACTGAGCATTGAGGTAAGAATACCTCTGACAGATCGGCCCCAAAGCTCTACGTCGAGCATCTCGTCATCCCAGACGTTTGCAGCCAACAGAATAGCATCCACCTGAGTGATGCTACAGCAATGTAAAAGCACCAGAGAGATCACTACGCCTTAGCAGTACTGCAGTCAAGCCTCTGACTTCAAGGGCAAAAAATGTGATGCTTTGAATAATCAAGGCTTAAAAATGACAACATACAATATTTGAGCTGTCCCTATTGGCTTCTATAAGCTCTTATGTCATTCTCAATCTCCAGATGATGTTGACCTCATTTTCAAACATGCACTAGAGGTCAAAGAGCCACAGGAAGCTAACACTTCATTATTGGCACGCAGTCAACAAATCTGATCAAACTTGGATGTTCCAGAAAACAAATTACTTAATGTTTTTTTCACACATCTTGCAGTGAATATTTGTTTTGAACTCATAGCAACGTTGTGTTCTACTTGTTATTTAATCCTATGCACTCCTTTAAAAAGTGTAATTTATTTCCCAGAATTACCCAAGATGCACCCCACGGCACATTTATAATGTATGGGTGACATAACCAATGGATATTGATAAGACTGTTATTGCACTTATTGAACTTATTGCTAGACATATGGCCAGCGGTGTTTGCAAGCATTGTGTAGCATTATTCTAGTGTGTTGCCACTACTCTGTAACAAGGTAGTTGTTATTCATCTTGTTCAGTGGTTCTCAAACCGCCAACGTTCTGTGTATCAGATGATTCACTGAACCAGCACACCTGAATCAACTTGTTCAATGGTTCTCAAACCTCCAATGTTCCGTGTATCAAATGATTCACTGAATCAGCACACCTGAATCAACTTGTTCATTGGTTCTCAAACCTCCAATGTTCCGTCTATCAAATGATTCACTGAACCAGGACACCTGAATCAACTTGTTCAATGGTTCTCAAACCTCCAATGTTCCGTGTATCAAATGATTCACTGAATCAGCACACCTGAATAAACTTGTTCAATGGTTCTCAAACCTTCAATGTTCTGTGTATCAGATGATTCACTGAACCAGCACAACTGAATCAACTTGTTAACTGATTATCAAGCCCTTGGCTGCTTGATTCAGGTGAGCAATATCAGGGCCACAACAAAATTGTGAGACAGAACGGGGTCCCCAGGAGAGGCCTAGTTGAAAGAGACCAAAGGTTTGTACCTACATCAGTCTTCCATAAGCCATTCACCTTCCCTTCTCTTGGACATTCGGAGGCATTGGATTGATTACGAGAGTGGCATTTTTTAATTTATGAAAGCCCTAATTCGGCTTCTCTTTATTCCCAACAACAACACAGAATAATAGAAAACACTGAAAGCTTATCTGAGGCAAAATGTATACACTTCAATGATAGAAAGAATGCCTAATGCCCAACTATTGTATGGTATTGTATCGTGAGCACAAAGAAGTAACTGTTCTTAGAAACTATTACAATGCAATTCTATCTGGGGGAAAAAGAATAAGCCTTTATACCAAACACTGCAAGAAGAAGAGATAGATGTCTTCTGAAGCACACCTAATGCTAATCTCTTTCCTATCACTCCGCTCGCTCAACCATAAGTTCTGAGCGGAATCATTATATGCCAGAAGGAATGGATTCTCTGGGCTTTCAATTGAGCTCACAGGTGCACACACCCCCACTATAAGTCTTGCATCTACATTTACTTACCCTCTAAACCTGAATGGAGTTGGCCAATTGCACCACATTAGGCTCACAGATGACCTGGATTGGAACACAAAAAGGACACTCCCACCTACTCTGGATGAGGAGGTTATTACAGCAGTCCACCAACAGGGTGAAGAGCAGGATGAGGTGAGATCAACACTGACCAAAAGATATGAGTAAAAACCAACTTGTCAAAACAGACCAGACTAACTTCATTTTTGACAGGTTTTTTTTGGTTCTCTTTTTATATGTTTTAATTGAATCAGGTCCGGTTTAGATTTGAACATGAATTTGTAAAATAGAATCTCCCCTGGTTCCTGTTCCAGGTTCCGCATTGCTTCTTCTCGGGAGCCCCTAAATATCCTCCTTGATGATGCCGCAAGAGGAGGGCAGTGTGTTGGGGTGGAGGGGGCGGGAAAGGATTTAAAACATGGGCAGAAAAATAGGAAAACTGTGCAATTATAAATAAAAAATAAATTACCAAGATATTATGTCAGTTAAAAAATGTAGTATAGTGAAGTATTCTAATCAAATATACAGTAGGTTGTTTATGTAGCTAGCGTTACAGCTAGATAATAAAGAAAAGTAAAATGTTGTTGGAGTCAAGTTACCCAGATAGCTGCTCTGTTTTTCTTTCAGAATTAGTCAGTCAACTTGTCAGTCCTTGTCCCACTGTTTTCATCGTATTTTTCCATCATGACGGTGGAGCTAAAAAGTCCACATGAAGACATCGCAGTTTCACATAAAGTTAGCTAATGTTAGCTTGCTAACTACACACCACATTCCACAGAACGTTGGCAAATGTTATCTACATAGAAGAGTAGCTAAATACAGTTTAAACATAGAATACCACATCTTTTCTTATGTGAATCATAATGTCCACAAAAAATATCCACACATTTTTATATTCTTTTAAAAAAAATACTTTGTGCTAACGATTTATTTATTTCATCCCCACGGTCTATGGCCCATTGATTTACTTTAAGTATTTATGGCTACTCATTTGCAAAGTCCTAAGTATCCATTGTATGATGTTATGAACTGATTATTACTAATCAGTGGCAATTTATACGAGAACTGCTGATTAGAACATTTTATTGACAAAAACGAGTGGATTATAATGTGAATCTTTAGCACATTTTTTATACCTTGCGACTGCTAAGAATTTCTTCATCTTGAAAGGGTTTTTTCTGTGAACTGCTATAATTCTCTCATGGTCAGATGCTGTGTGTTCACAAAGTGTTCAGTTGACATCTAGAAAAGATGCTGGGGATTTTGTCTAGAGTTTATTTTTTACAACAGTGATTATTTCACAAACTGGACCACACAATTGTATGGATCCAAACTGAATCACAAAGCATTTTATGACTACAAATGTTATTTTAGGTAGCCGAGTGACACAACTTTGACTAATTTGCATTGACCTGGAAACCTTTTCTTTCCAAATATTCTGTATTGTGTGCTTAAAACATTGTTATGTTTTAAGTAATCAGAGTACGCTGGACAGGCAAACAAAATTGTATAAATAACCAAACTATTTTTTTACTTTATTATGACCCACACTGAACAGAACCAAGTCTATAGGTGCTGTTTGGAACGTATACTGGAGTTATTCTCTAATGCTACATGATGACAGACACGGCTTTCCTCAAGTTAAGAACCATCAAATCCCTGCACAGCTTTTACTCCGGGGCCATACAACTTGGAAACTAGATGATAGTTTCTAGATGATGCTGTTAATAAAGCATATGATGAATTTGCTTAAATATATTATATCAAATGAATTATTGTTAACTACTTCAAAAACAAATTCTAATTAAGTTAAAAAACTAGATGACTAAACATATTTTACGCCCGCGTTTGATTCCTGCCACATCGCTAGGCTCTTAAAGAGGAGATTTTCATGGAATGATCCAGAATACAGGAGTCCCCGAGCTTACTACATATTCAACCATCCAATGCCAAAAGCTAGACACTCCAACTTACCGTGTCCGGCAGCACCCCTGAAGTATCCCCTTCGCCAAAATGTTGGAGTTGGCCCGTCTGAGGGCGGGGGGGGGGGGTACTGTCACGGTAAGCTGAAGACTGATGCCCTTACCCTGTGTTTCCCGCTTTCCAATTTCCATGAACTCATCCACATAATCAATTAATTGTCTTATCACGTCATTATCACTCACACCAGGTTCCCATTAGTAATCACTATGTGTAAAAATGTTCTTCCTCTGCTTCATTGTTTGTGGATCACTGTTCTATGTCGGTTATGGTGAGTGTGTAGATGTGATGTGTGTAGATGTTTTGTTTACTAAGTGCAATTTGTGTTTCTAGTGTAAGTAATTTGTGTTTCTAGGGTAAGTAATTTGTGTTTCTAGTGTAAGTAATTTGTGTTTCTAGTGTAAGTAATTTGTGTTTCTAGTGTAAGTAATTTGTGTTTCTAGTGTAAGTAATTTGTGTTTTACCGTTCGTTGTCCTGTTTTTTTTTTTTTTTTTTTAGAAAACCCACAAATGTATTGTATGCCTTTGTTTGGTTCCTGCCACCACACTTAACCCTTAAAGAGGAGATTCTGACAAAAAGATTAGTACTAACAACATGGATACATTTTATTGGATTTCCAAGGCCTTTTTTTACCTAAAATGACAGCAAATTAACTTTACTCTTATGGTGCATGCAATCATACAGTAACATTCTTAAACTGATGGTCAAAGTTGTATAATTTGGAAGTTTGTTTGCAAGAGCTTTACGGAATTTAAAGCATTGACCCCTTTTCCATTGTGCACGGGAAGAAGAACCTCGGAGCCAGACATTGAGATTCTAAAGAGCAAGATTGATCTTGATAGACATTCTGTAAATTTTCTCGTAATGACACATTCAATCTATATACAGTTTTTGTTCGCAAAACAGAAGGATACAAACTCAGGTTTTGTAGGTTCTGAGGCCGAGTCAGGAGGGCTGAGGATGAGTCAGGAGGGCTGAGGCCGTGTCAGGAGGGCTGTGGCCGTGTCAGGAAGGCTGAGGATGAGACAGGAGGGCTGAGGCCGTGTCAGGAGGGCTGAGGACGAGTCAGGAGGGCTGAGGCCGTGTCAGGAGGGCTGAGGCCGTGTCAGGAGGGCTGAGGATGAGTCAGGGGGCTGAGGATGAGTCAGGAGGGCTGAGGCCGTGTCAGGAGGGCTGAGGATGAGTCAGGAGGGCTGTGGCCGTGTCAGGAAGGCTGAGGATGAGGCAGGAGGGCTGAGGCCGTGTCAGGATGGCTGAGGCCGAGTCAGGAGGGCTGTGGCCGTGTCAGGAAGGCTGAGGATGAGACAGGAGGGCTGAGGCCGTGTCAGGAGGGCTGAGGACGAGTCAGGAGGGCTGTGGCCGTGTCAGGAGGGCTGAGGATGAGTCAGGAGGGCTGAGGCCGTGTCAGGAGGGCTGAGGCCGTGAGGAGTCAGGAGGGCTGAGGATGAGTCAGGGGGCTGAGGATGAGTCAGGAGGGCTGAGGCCGTGTCAGGAGGGCTGAGGATGAGTCAGGAGGGCTGTGGCCGTGTCAGGAAGGCTGAGGATGAGTCAGAAGGGCTGAGGCCGTGTCAGGATGGCTGAGGCCGAGTCAGGAGGGCTGTGGCCGTGTCAGGAAGGCTGAGGATGAGAGTCAGGAAGGGCTGAGGCCGTGTCAGGATGGCTGAGGCCGAGTCAGGAGGGCTGTGGCCGTGTCAGGAAGGCTGAGGATGAGACAGGAGGGCTGAGGCCGTGTCAGGAGGGCTGAGGACGAGTCAGGAGGGCTGTGGCCGTGTCAGGAGGGCTGAGGATGAGTCAGGAGGGCTGAGGCCGAGTCAGGAGGGCTGAGGCCGTGTCAGGAGGGCTGAGGATGAGTCAGGGGGCTGAGGATGAGTCAGGAGGGCTGAGGCCGTGTCAGGAGGGCTGAGGATGAGTCAGGAGGGCTGAGGCCGTGTCAGGATGGCTGAGGCCGAGTCAGGAGGGCTGTGGCCGTGTCAGGAGGGCTGTGGCCGTGTCAGGAAGGCTGAGGATGAGTCAGGAGGGCTGAGGCCGTGTCAGGAGGGCTGAGGACGAGTCAGGAGGGCTGTGGCCGTGTCAGGAGGGCTGAGGATGAGTCAGGGGGATGAGGATGAGTCAGGAGGGCTGAGGCCGTGTCAGGAGGGCTGAGGATGAGTCAGGAGGGCTGAGGCCGTGTCATGGAGGGCTGAGGCCGTGTCATGGAGGGCTGTGGCCGTGTCAGGAGGGCTGAGGACGAGTCAGGTGGGCTGAGGATGAGTCAGGAGGGGCTGGAGCAGCCCAGTAACCCTAATTCCCACAGCTCCACAGCAAACTGTACGGTTTTTCATGTGGGTTGAAAGTGAAATGAGTATCAAATGTCAATGTCATGCAGAGTAATGAATATGACTGCTGTTATCTTTTTTTAAGGTCTTTGTAACCATAAAAACTGAGAGACATGTCGTCATTCTTACTCTCAGGCTCAACTCTCCATACCTGCTGTGATGAAACAATTGGCACTGAAATGTGTTTTTTACTACAAGCTCCCACATCCTGCTCTGTGTGAATGTGTGTGATTAGACTGAAACCAGACCTGTAGCAAGCTGTCTGCTAAAGTGAGCACATCACTCACATCTCTCTGTTACTGTATTAGTCGGTCCCCGGAGAGTCTTTATGGACTTAAAAGACATCCGATGAAATCTCAATTAAAGAGCGCACGAACGCACTGATTGTAACACACAGGGCCGCTCTCGTTCACAACGTTCTGACTTACTGAGGTAAAACACTGGACCTCTCAAGCTATGACGTGATTAAGCACTTTTAAAATGGTTAAATATGGGATGTTATGAAAGCAGTTTTATTAATAATGGAAAAAAATGCAATAATGGCCCGATGAACGGTGAAAAACCTTTCAAACTTTATGTAGACAGCAACATGTTGGTGAGTACCTGTCATGGTTCCCTCCCTCTGTCCCTCTCTATGCGGGAGTTGGCACTCCCCCGACCAGCAGAGAGAGGGAGTAATCACAGACATTCTAGACACCTGAGTTTTTCCCACACCTGGGTTCAGGTTTTCATTAGTGTCCCTATATAGTTCTGTGCTTGTCAGTTGTTTAGTGTCGGGACATTAATTCAAGGTATGTGGTGTTTAGGATTTTAGGGTATACAACCCAACCCAACTGAACTGTGAACTGTTATTTCAGTGAATCCGATTGGTCAAAACACATACAGCGTATGCAGTAGGATACATGTGGAGTTCTATGCAATTTCATGAGTTGATAAATGATTAAGCGAAATGGTCAAAAATACAACAACACTTCCACGCTCGTCGTAATAAAATGTGTCGATAGGCCACATTACATGAAACCATCAGAAGTTGGTGAAACGTACTGTGGCAAATGCAGCATCGCCACACGTTCTCCCGAGGCCTCGATGCGTGACATTTCCAACTAACCGTGTAGTGGGTTTACTGCGCGTCCTTAACTCTGATACTCTGCATATGCGTATGTGTGCGTGCCGAGATCAGAGAGCGGTGTGTAGTCAGCGTGAGACCTGGCCACGGGTCTCCCTCACTGCTGTTTTTCATTACCGTCCACTACGGAGGAAGCCAAGCCTTTTGATAAACACTGACAGCCTTGGGAAGGTTTTTACTGCCAAGACGTATGCATGCAAGCGCACGCATGTATGTTAAACTAAATCCACATAGGGGAAGAACATTCTGAATTGATTTCAGGGAAACGGGACATTTGATTCAATACTTGTAAATTAGCATTGGGGTTTGGGCGCGTGTGTGTTAGATGTGCCTGTAGGCTCTTTATGTGTGGTCTGTGAGGCCAGCAGCAGCAGCCAGACTCCAGGCGTCTGTGAGAGGCAGAGGGGGTCGCTGGAGGAGGATGTGGAAAGAGCCCCTTTAGTTCCGGCAGATTGCTGAGAAGTAGCAGGTCTTTAACAGCCCTCAGGATGTCTAGGCTAGGAGAGATAATTGAAGGTAAGGTAAGGAGAGAGGAAGGAAAGGAGAAGTGGGGTGAAGGGTGTGAGGGAAAAGGGGAGAAAGGTTTATTCTCAGAGTCACTGGGAAAGTAGTGGAGGTTTTTGGCAGAAAATGGTCAAAAGTCCGAAATGTGGCCAGAGGATTTACAAACATGACCACACACTCACACTGTTCTAATCTCGTATCTATAGCTGTTACTTACACATATATGAATTGATCCCAACTTCAGAAAAGTACCTCAATTTGCCCAATCAATTGAAGAAGGGTTTGTGAAATATGACCTTTTGAAGGTTTAGTCTCTCCTGGACCACCCATTTCACACCAACAACACAACTGTCTTTTTACAGAGTACTCTTACATGATTGAGCCACAACACAAGTGTCTTTTTACAGAGTACTCTTACATCCTTGAGCCACAACACCACTGTCTTTTTACAGAGTACTCCTACATGATTGTACCACAACACCACTGTCTTTTTACAGAGTACTCTTACATGATTGATCCACAACACAACTGTCTTTTTTACAGAGTACTCTTAGATGCTTGAGCCACAACAGATGAAGAGGCTTGTTGCAGGTTCCTCCAACAGAATGGTCTGATGGCCTAATAGGACATATTGCTGTGGCTCTCCCTCTGCAGTGACCATGGGAATCCTGTGGCGGAGACAGAAACAGACAGACACTCCGCTTGCCTCAGTTCCTCAGTCTCGGCCCGCTACTCTGATACACACCACAGGAGACGCCCATTTTATTCCCATTAACCACTGGGATAGGAAATAAGAGAGAGGGGAACGGGGATGTAGAGGGAGATGAGGTAAAGAGAGACTCATGGATGGGTTTCTGTGTACTTGTCATTACTAGAGTGGGTGGAATACAGTCTTTAAAAGAAACTGCGAATCAACCACATGTGTTAAGGCAGAACCCCAGCAACACTGGAGTGCCCCTACAAGGTCACACAGTGTTTTTCTTAACCCTGTGGTAACTACTTAGAAATGCGCAGTAGTTAACTACTCTCAAGTGATTACCCAACATCTTGTCAACATGTAGTCATGAAATGGAGAAGCTATTTTCCTACAAATCTTTTTTTTTACAACTAAGTAAAAACAGCACCCGATAGTGGTCCCCTATGGATCATATACAACAGCTGAATTAAAGTTTTCTTGTTTTGAATGAAGGTTGCTGTAGGACATCTGCACAATCTCTTGGCTGCAGGTTGATGTACACTAGAGCAATAACTTGGAGACCAACTGAACATTTCTGAATAGTCTCCACAGGATAAAGAAAACCACTAGTGGCATTTCGCCCAATGCAGTAACAGATAAATTACTTTACGGCTGGATTAGTACATATCCTTTTTTGAACATTTTAATTGTCTAAAAACAAGTCCGGTGAGAACTTACTTGCTGTTCTTTGGGAGAAAATGGTTGACTGCAACACACACACACACACACACACACACACACACACACACACACACACACACACACACACACACACACACAGCACCTCTCAGATTATATTGGCTAACTTGCGCGGGGACACAGATGACGGTTTCAGATTCAGCAACTGTCTCTGTGTCCTTGTTCTCTGATGCATTTGATGACCCGTAGAAGATGTGACAACATAAAGAACTATATGGTGATTCGTCATTGACCCAATCATTCCCCCAATGGGTATTCTTGAAGCAAAGAACTCTACTGACGTTCCAGTGTCCTGCGCTTTGAGCTGGCATTTCCATTTCGTGAAAGCTAAATGTTAATTGTGTTGTAAAACCCCTGTCAGACAAACGTTGGTCATCAGACGAGTAAAAATGGAAAGAAAAGATTCATTTGATGTTTTTCACAATCAGAACGTCAGCTCCACAGGCTCCACAGGCGTTACACACATAGCTCTAGTGGTCAATTGGGCAACAGGAGATGAAGACTTTTATTGTGCGATGTGGCCAGGTGCACAGCTGTGTCAGTCTAAGGTTGTCCCAGTGCCGAAGGTGATATCCTACCTGTCTGTCAACAACTCGTTTTCTTCACTAGCCTCGCGCGTGGAAGGACAGGAGAAGGTACAAACTGTCAAGTTAACATCCCTCAAACAGATCGTGAACACTTGAATGTTCAAGTACCCATTTTCCACACTGTTGTGTCGTCTAGTCCAAATTGGTCACCAGAGTATGAACCATATTGATCAGATCCCAACATCCTGATCAGCACCATCCACACACACGTGTGTGTGTACACACACCAGCTGCTCTTTACGCTGCACAACAGGGCCAGAGGATTTTACAGGGCAGCATCCGGGTCCAGCTGGAGAACGGTGCCCATCTGGCAAAGACATTCGCACAGTGGAGTTACACCTTGGATTTAGGAGAGAGAAGATGGAAAGAACCTATATAAACATATATGTTTTAATATAGGTTTTGATATATGTGTTGCATATATGTGACATATATAAAATTGGCCGTTTTCCTATATTATATGTACATATATGTACATATATGTACCTATATGTCAGGTGCATATATGCACCTATATGCACCTAACATATATGCACCTATATGCACCTAACATATATGCACCTAACATATATGCACCTATATGCACCTAACATATATGCACCTATATGCACCTAACATATATGCACCTAACATATATGCACCTATATGCACCTAACATATATGCACCTAACATATATGCACCTATATGCACCTATATGCACCTAACATATATGCACCTAACATATATGCACCTATATGCACCTAACATATATGCACCTAACATATATGCACCTGTATGCACCTAACATATACGCACATATATGTTAGTTAAATGATTAAAATCCATAGCTACTATGCAACATAAATAAAAGCCCAAAATGTAGAAATTTACAATATTTATTTACTTAAAAACAAGCAAATAGAACAAGAACAAAAACAAGACAAATGACTGAACTAAAAAAAAACGATTTATCTTGTTGATCTTCTCAGCTCCGTGAGCTTCGCATTAATTGATGTGCCAATCTGCCCTCGGCTGGCTGCCGGCCACCTCTTCAATGTAGCATCTAGAGAAAACAAAAATAATAAGACAGTATAATAATAATAAAGTGCTTCATCAAGAACCCAAAATGCTTATAGTACAGCTGCGATTGGAGACATATTTTGGATAAAGGGCTGACCATAATAAAAAATGTGTCATGTAAACACGTCAATTTGAAGATTCTGATTGGATTCTGCTACATCTGAAAGAAATTCTGATTGGAAACATCAACCCCCCTTTTTGTTTTGCGGCATCGTTCTTTCATATGCACATGTCCGTCATGGGGACAGAGTCACACGGTCAATCATGGGCATTCAAAGCAGAGAAAATTCATTGATAGGAACATGTTTAGTTTTTTGGTTATCTTAAAACACAGCTGAAGAATAACTTCTGCAGTTGTTTTAGCGAAATTAAGACCGCTCTGCGGATGTCAAAATGCTATTATTCTGAATAAAGCTTGGTGTATGCACGTCATGATTCGATTATTTGTTTCCATGTAAACTGAATCATATTTTCCATTCCATCAAATGCTTTATCGGATGTAAGAAACTTTGCACATGTAAACATTTGTAGTTGTCAATGGGCTGCACTTTTATAGAATTTTCCTGCACCCAACAGTACACAAAATACTTTACAATGGCCTCCCATTGACCCATTCACACACACATTCCACCGGCGAGCTGCCATGCTAGGTTAACCCGAAGAGCAATAAGATCAAGCAATAGAATCAAGCAAATCAATTACCGGTGTAGACAAAATAAGGCACAAACACAGGACAGAGGGGATTAAGGGTGAAGGAGGGGTGAATATGATTATTTATGAAAATTTCAGACGACATCAATATGCCATGAGGTTATTTGCAACACTATATGTTCTACAAAATAGAGGACTACACACCTTACAGCGCAATACCCCAGAAATGTGGCTTTAGAAGAGGAAAGGTATAGGATCAAGAAGTCAGAAAGCGATGAATTAGTATTATAGGTGCCAATCAGATACAGCAACAATAATGGGTGCCCTACTGTATGCAGTCTCCATTGATGCCTAATAAACATTGATACAAGTAGGCTATGGTTAAAGTGGTGAACTTATAAAGTCTTAAAAGTTTTGTTTTCCCTTCTCAATGCATTATGCATTTACTCACCAATAATGGCTGCCTTTTTAATTTGGTCAAGGGCGACCAGCTGCTCCCCATCCCCTCTGGTTGGCTTCCCACCTTAAAGTAATTTTTCAAAATGAAGGTGGAGAAAGCAAGAGTTTTTTTATATACACATCACATTTTCTTGAGGTGTAAAGAAATACAAAAATGCCAAGTAAAATAAGCGATGGTATGCCCGCACACACACATAATTTATTCCACAGAATATGACAGACTTTTTTTTTCAAGGGCAGAAGAGATTAGGAACATGTTGTTTTATACCATTCAGGTTGCTTTTCAGCAAAGTCTCCAAATCAAAGGTGCCCAGCAGCAGATTCCGCACCATGGCAGTAGCAGAGATGGCAAGGCGGGCTGCTTTCCACGCTTCTGCCTGGCAAAACACCCCTGAGCCCTTTATAACTTCAATCTGAAAAATAATTTCACATCACAATATTAATTTACACACAATATTAATTTATTTATATTAAATTATTTGCAATAGGTTTTTATGTATAAATGCAGATTAATGATATGTATAAATGCAGATTAATGATAAAGATATGAAACAAATTAATCATTGCCCTAAACGTTATTAAAGGAGAGAAAGAGGAGGACATGGTTGGGGGAAAGGAGGTTGGATGGAGAGTAGGGAAGGAGAAAAGACAGTGGGTGTTATTCACCTGTGTTTTCGCTGAGGCCTCAGCTGTTGCTGCAGTCTTGTTAGAGAAGAAAAATATTGTTAAACTCTTCAACAACTTTATGCATATGGGGCAAGTAAATTACATATTACCACTATCTCAACATAAAAATCCCTATAGCTCAGTTGGAGCCTTAAGTAAAATAAGTACAGAAAAATTGGAGGTATAAAAGGGTTACACACACCTGTGATGTCTCTCGAAAGCGCTCAGTCACCATGGGACTCTCTTTAAAGGGCTCGGTCTCCTCAGGGCTCTGTCTCCTCTCTGGAGTCTTTGAGAAAAAAGAAACATAGTAAAACTCTTCAACAATTTTTATTAATCCAAGCAAGCCACTATAGATTCTTATTTACAGGGGGGCTTGGAAAACAATAAACATGCCAATAAATTAAAGTTACATGCAAAAGTAATCAGCCAAACATCATACAAATCCATATAGCTCTGTTTGAGTAACAAGTAAAATAAATAAATAAAAATGCAAGGGGATTACTCACCGGTTGCACTTCTCCAAAAGTCGAGAAGGAGGAATCTAGATCCTCCACAGGAGTCCTTCCAGTCTTCTTCATAGAAGAAAAATATAGTTATTCTCTTCAATAAATTAAAGTGCAAATACATCAAATAATTAACACCATCAATCAGCCCAACATCACAAGTCTCTCCAGCTCTGCTTGAGAAACAATTTAAAAAAGAAATGAAAATCAGAGGAACTTACCTTTTGAGCAATAATGGCGAGGTCACTTTTCATTTGAGGGATTTCTAGAAAGAGGTTATATAAAGAAAAAACAATAATTACAATCACTAGATCAAAATAGCACCCAGCAACTCAGTGCCCTTACTCTTTGAAAGACATTTCCTGCAGCTGTGAACTCAAGCTACAACCTCCAAAGCCCATTGATAAGGCTCTGCAGAGGAAACCTGGTTGTGAACGTAATTTCCTTTCTCCAAATTCAAAATTCCAGATGTGTTTCAGCCCATAAAATTTCAAAGTTTATACTTCTGTGCCACCACAATATCCATCTACAGAAAAAACCTTGCTAATAAATATTACAATTAGGAATACTTACGACTGATGATTATGTCTTTCAGACGTGCATTTTCATTTTTAAGAGAATTGACTTCATTTCTCAACTCCTGCAAATTTCTTTGCATTTGGTCGAGTTTCCTTCTTTCCCACATCTCTTCGTCCAGGTTTTTTCTAAATTCAGCAGCTGTCTACGAGAAAGAGACAGACAGAGAGAAAAACAACAGCTAATTGTTATATAACTTATTTTGTAAATTATTCTGATTGGCTGGGAGGATGTGACGAGAGATGTAAGAAGAAGGTGGCAATAAGTCTAGGGCAGAAATCCCTCCACTTGGCTATATGTAACTGGTTGTCCGGCCTCCTGGTGGTTATTTCTTAACTAAAACATGAAACTTCCACATTTTGTATTTCATGTAATGTATGTAATACACCACACACTGGATGTCATCATTTAGGCTACCTTTTTCTTAGAGGGTTGTACTATGTCCTCTTCATCCCCAATACGCTCCTCCTCTTCGCTGGCCCACTGGAAGGGAGAGAGAAAGAGAGAGGAAAAAGTTGCCTACTGTGCTGGTGTCATACCTTGTAACAGCTACTGGTAATGCACTTTATTATAAAAGTCTTACTTATCTTTACTGTATTACAATGTAATAAAGCGCTATACAAATAAGATTCCCTTATCCCCAATAACAATCTTACTAATCATGAATGTATTGTAATGTAACAACACACACTGGTAGTGTACCTTGTTCTTTGAAGGTCTGCCATGACCCTCCTCCTGCTTCTCACCCTCCTGGTGCTTGTTTTTGGAAGCCCCTCCCTTTTTATTGTCAACCTTGACAGAGAGAAACAGACTGACTTTTAACTGTTATTAACTTACATACACCACCTTGCACATACATCTTGTCAAAAGCACATTAAATCATCCTAGATGCCACAATTACAAACCTACACACATGCCTACACATTAAGAAACAAGAGAGAGAGGGAGATCAAGTAAAGCACCAATTGGTGCAGTCAGTTACCCTTTTCTTTGAAGCCTTCTCAGTCTGCCCCTGCTGCTCACTGTACTTTGAATTTGGGATGTGAGGGCGTTTTTTTTGCCCTTGTGTGACTTCTTTCTCCATCTCGAGGTCACGCAGTTTAATTTGGAGAGTTTTTTCAAATTCTGGTGCAACAAAATTGAAATGTTATCATGAACTTTGTCTAATCATGTTTAACGTTCCCACATCTATAACATTAGTCCCAATTGGACTTCGCTTCATTAACAAATTAGGTAGCTAACATGAGCCAGAAAGCTAAGCTATTGCTAGCCAGGTACCTAGCAAGATCCATTTTACACTTCTTTAAGAGCGAGAAAAGACATTAAATGTGGTATGTAACTACATAACGTCAGCTAAAGTTGCATGTAACATACTTGCCACGTCAACAATCTTTGCTCGGTGCACCGGCCAGGGTTGGCGGCCTTTTCGCCATTCCACCAGCTTCTCTGTTTTTTCAGTCCTTTCGAGAAAATCTTTGACTGTAAAATTCCGGACACAGTCGAGAGCCAAAATACTATGGGCCCCTTTATCCTCACCCTCAGTCCATTCAAGTAGGACATAACGGATCTCCGACGGTGATATCGCCATTTTTACGCCCAGCCGTTATCTTTCCGCGCAAAAAACAGCGTGCTGGGACGCATGCGGATTACGTCATCAACTACGCGACGCTGTAGCGGCTGATCGGTAGCAGAGTGGAGAAATGCTTGCCAGTATAAAAAACGTTAAGGAAATAAGACGCAATTAAAGAAAATCAATAGATATGGATCCAGTACGTTACAAAAGGTACCTCGTTGACGACGAAGCGCCTGTTCCAGAAAGAACAAAGAGAAGACGTAAACAAAAGTAAGTATTGTAACAAAACGTACTAGAAGCTAGCTTGCTAAGTTAGCCAGTTAACAAAGCTACCAGCTACAGATAATTTCCTATACCATGTAAACGTATGTGGCATAATTCCCCTTAATGTATGTTAACTATGTTATAAATGTAAAATGTATTTTTCCTTGTCCCCTGTACCCCCCCACAAAACAATGAATACAAAATAAGTAAAGGAATAAAGAAAACAAGATACAAGTTAGAACTCTAGCCAGGAAAATATTTCACTTTGTGTGTTTTGAATCTACAGTCTTCAAGGTTTCACCTCATGAATGGAATTTACCTGATTGGACTTAATCAATCAGTCATATCAATCCTATTATATTGAGTGATGCATGAAATGTTTTAACATTACCACAACATTTTTGTTAGGGACATTTCTGAATATATGGGTGATGATGAAGAAGCTGTGGCCTCTTCTTCTACAACTCAGTAAGTAAAAAACACGCACACACGCTGCCACGCATTAGGCCTACATATTTTTTGCTGAAGGATTTTTATTATTATTTTAGGTATCTCACCCAAGAGGACAATGAAGATGGCCCAGTGTCTACTGCTTCTGATGACACTGTAAGTTGCTAAAAAATGGCTAAAATATTAAAGTTAGTTGTTTTTTGTTTTGTTTGGCATGTGCATGCACACTAGTTACTGTAAATCATCATAGATAATTCCACAACACAAACTTCTTCCTGATGTTGCTTAAAGTGTCAGCGAAATATACATGTGGACAAAAGGGGGCACCGTTATTAAAAAAAAAAAAATGTTTTATGATAGAATGACAAAAAAAATCTGGACTGTAAAAAAAAAAAAAAAAAATACATTTGAGCCTGACTTCAAATGCAGGTGGTTACCAACCACATGGAATGGTACAGTTGTGATTGCTCATCCAATGTTTTACATTCACAGATGAACCAACCCATACCTGGCCCTAGCTCTTCACCTGGGGAGCCAGTAGAGGAACATCTAGAAGACCCCACAAGTCCAACTTTAGACCAGAAACCAACAAAAGAACAGGTGGAACTCCTGCTGCTGGCATTAAAACTCAAACACGGATTAACAAATAGAGCCTTAGAGGACATCATGCATCTTATGAACTTTAATGCTGGTCCTGGTGGGGAATTGGTTAGTCGCTCAAAGTACCTTTTCTACAAAGCATTTGATTCAGTGAAAGACATATTAGAAGTACATTATGTGTGTAAGAGTTGCAACGTAAGCATGCAGGAAGGTCCCTTTAATGTCAACTGCCCAGTCTGTGACCAGGACACATCAAAAGCGCATGCACAAAAAGACCAGTGTTTTTTGTACTTACCACTAAAATACCAAATAAAAAAACTGCTTGAGGACCACCAATTAGGGAAACACCTGAAACACCGTTTTGAGAAGAAGGATGTCTCCATCAAAGATATATATGATGGACATTTATACAAAAAACTATCACCCCTTGCATCACCAGACAACATATCACTGACTTTCAACTGTGATGGTGTGCCAGGGCACAAATCAAATACAAAAAGTTTGTGGCCAATTTTGTGTACTGTTAATGAACTGCCAATACAGCTACGTGCAAAACATGTTATGCTTTGTGGCCTGTGGTTTGGTCAAAACAAACCAAATATGAACACTTACATGAAACCATTTGTCGATGAATGCATAGAGTTGTACTCTAATGGTCTTATATGGCAAAGTGAAAGTGGGGAAATTGTCACAGGTAAAGTACTGCTTACTACCATGGTGGCAGATTCGGTTGCTCGGCCACTGATTCAGAACTTTAAACAGTTTAATGGAGAGTTTGGGTGTTCTTTTTGTATGCAGAAAGGAACAAGTGTGTTAAAACGCAGGGGGCGTGTAAGGGCTTATCCCTATGAAAAAGCAGAGTTGAGGAATCCCTCCCAGACTGATGATCTGGTAGAAGAGGCTCTTGCTGGAAACCCCACTAAGGGAGTGAAAGGGCCTAGTATTTTGTCTTGTCTACCTGATTTTAATATCATTGATGGCTGTGTTCCAGATTATATGCACAGTGTGCTGCTGGGTGTAGCAAGAAGCATCACCACGCTGTGGTTACATTCTGAAAACCACCAATCGCCATGGTATATCGGACACTCAACAGAACAGATTGATGACATTTTAACTTCTATTAAACCCCCCTGTAATGTTTCCCGTGTCCCCCGCTCAGTGAACGAGAAAAAGTTCTGGAAGGCACACGAGTGGAACATGTGGTTGTTTTATTACAGCATACCAACATTGAAAGGGGTCTTACCTGAAAAATATCTGAAGCACTGGTTTAAGTTGGTAAAGGGGTTTCTCTTCTACTGGGTGAGAATATATCACCACTGCACATATCAGAATCTGAGGGGTTGCTAACAGAGTTTGTTCAGGAAATGGAGACCCTTTATGGGACCAATAATGTCACTTTCAACGTACATTTGTGCCTTCATCTGCCCAATACTGTTAGGAACTGGGGTCCTCTCTGGGCACAGTCTGCATTTGTGTTTGAGTCATACAATGGGATCATTTTAGATATGATAAAGAGCAGCCAGGGAGTTCCTCTGCAGATAATGAAAACAGTTTGGCTACAGGTTGCATTTCCATCATTTTCCCAAAAAACCATGGTGGCAGCTTCTGATGATTACCTAGCTCTCTTAGAGTCTTTTTCAGTTGAGAAAAAAATGGTGCAGGAAGTAAGTCGCTCTCATGGTGTTACATCTCTGGGTAGGCCTAAAATTTGTATGATCAGAAATGATGATTTTCTGGCCTTGAACAGCATCAGCAACCTAGAAAATAGGGTCACGGTGAAGTATTTTTGCAGAGTAGTGGTTAATCTTGAAATAGTTCATTCACAAAACTATTCGCGTACTTTTCGGAGAAACTCGTACACTGTCATTCTTTCTGATCGAGAGGAAAGTATTTTCTCTGTGAAGACATTCGTTGTCTGTGATCTGGGGCAGGGGGAGACATGTTATGCAGTGGGGAGGTACTACCAAAAAGTGAAACAGGACATCATTAAGAATCCTTGTTATTTCATCCCTGTAGGGAAAAGTCTGGGGCCATTAGTTGCTATACAAGCATCTCAGATAAAAGAAAAGTGTCTGCTCGTTAAAACTGTGAACAGAAATGTTGACATTGTCTTCAAATTCATTAACCACAGTGAAATGCTCAGATAGATGTGGGATGATGATGATTATGTGAATGTATGTTTTATGTACTATTTTTGTTTGTTTTTTTGCTACATTTAGACTGTAATGAGCTTTCAGCCACATTCTAGAAACAGCATTAAGACAATACAGAAAACATTGCATTTTGCATTGCATTTGGTGGATGTAACGGTAAATGTGTGGTTGTGGAGGAGCTGTAATGTGAATCTGGAAATGACTTGAAATTGGAAAAAAGGCTTGATTGACCAAATAAAAAAATACAAACCGTTTTGTTATACATTTCCTTCTTTTCCACTATCTTCATACAAGAAAGAATTGACCGTGTAAATGTTTCAGGAAAACGTGTAGACATCATAGCTTTCCATCTCCTCTCAGTTAATTGCCATAGTTAAATTCCATAACATGCCAATTACATGTGATACCATATTCACGTGTTCGCACATACATAAGTTCTTGCATAATTTGTTTTAGTTAGTTCTTAGTTATTGCCTTGATATTAGAAAATATGAGCTAGGCATCATGTATGACAGTTGCCAAATTGAGATATGAGATACAAAATGAGCAGATCCTGCCATGAGCTAGAAGACATCTTGTATGTACATATATGTCTTATATGTGGATATACAGAAGCAATACAGGAGACCTATATGGCCTGTATATGCACATATATGCACCTCAATTTTGCCTATATGTGGCATATATACACATATATGCAGCATATATATTATCATATATGTGCATATATACTGCATATATGCAGCATATATGTGCATATAAGCTGCATATAGGTTAGATATATGCACATATATCCACATATAGGTTCTTTCCATATGGGCGATAATGTCTACTTCATTGACATAAACCTCTAGATACAGGAGAACAGCAACCTGATTGCTGGACTACTTTTTTTTCATCATCTTCACTCAATAAAAGGTTAGATTCATATGATATTTTAGTGTAAGTTCCAGCTTGTGAACAACAATCCAAATATTTAACTGCCTTATTTCCCTACGGTGCCAGAAATTCTGGAGGGCTCAGTACACACACACACACGCACGCTCACGCACACACACGCACTCGCACTCGCACACGCACACGCACACGCACACACACACACACACACACACGCACACACACATGCACACACAGGTATCCAGATACAGATTAATGCATACCTGCATTCACAAACATTCACACACCTATTTGCATTGTCACACCATCACACCGGTTTGTCTTGAGACCCACAAGCACACAAATGCTTGTGTCCGCGTGGTGTCTTAACCCTGAGAATCCCACTGGGTTACAAAGCCTATCTCCATGGCATATGAATGCAAGGTGAGGGTTCCTCAGCCGGGGGGGCACCCATGGGTTCCTCAGCCGGGTGCACCCATGGGTTCCTCAGCTGGGTGCAGCCATGGGTTCCTCAGCCGGGGGGGGGGCACCGATGGGTTCCTCAGCAGTGTGCACCCTTACTACACACAGGGTGTAGTCCACATGTGGGCCCAGTTGAAAGTGTTCACTTTGCGCATACCTCTTCATCTGTGAGCTTGGCAGCACATCACACGTTTGTGAGTTTTGTATCGCCTTACTGTCATGGCTTGCACCCTAAAGCAGAGCGTGCTGTCAGCCGTGGCACAAGTGAATTGATAGCATGTATATTGTGTTGTGTTTCCCTAGGGAACCGTTTGTCTGCCTTGATTAGATAGCCACATGTGTTTCCTACCAAAGTGACTAACTCAACATCAACTATGACTAACGTCAACACAACCCTATTTCCCTGGAGCGAACGAGTGTAACACCAACTGCCAGTCTGCCTTGACCACTCATTGGCCCCTGAAAGTCACAATGACATTTTCTGTTCAGGTTTTCTGTGAAGCTTTGACTTGACGATGCTCCCGTATTATCCAGTTAGATTGACACCCAGTTTCTATTGCTGCTGCGGTCATGTTCGCTCTATTTTATTGTGTATGTCCACCAAATCTACTACGACTGTATCCAAAACAAAGGAAAGGTGTAGGGTGTGAACTGTCCAGAGGCATACATATGCAGCAACTATCATAGATTTCATTTAAAAAATTGCATAAGACATAGTGAAAAACACACATTTTTGAAATGTGCGCCATTTCATGAAAAAGTCAGAAATTTAACATTGTCCAAGTATTTTAGCCCTTTGTTCAGTACTATTTGAAAGAGTCTTTTACAGTAATCACACCGTGTTTTTATGCATGCATCTACCAGCTTTGCACACGTGGATGGTGAACTGCAGTCTTTACGTCATCCCCAAAAGTATGATGCTACAATTTAAACAATTGCCTTGGTCAATTTGAACTTCTTTTAAGAGATATGAGTCACTTTAAAAATGTCCAAGAGTGAAAATACTTAAACGGAGGCTTAACGGAGGGAGAAGGAGAATACAGGGGAAACAAAACCCTTAGATCCTGGTCAATTGAAGAAGGAAGGCAGAGAGCGGAGAGAGGGAGAGTGACTGATAGAGCAAGAATGTTCTTCTAATACAAGGATGAATGGCTCTAAGCCTGTAGTCTTTGATGGATACATTAAGTTATAACAGAGAAAGCAGTCGGAAGAATGCTTTCTTACAAATGGTTGAAAGGGGGGCAGATGTGAAAAACAAATTGGTACTTCCTGTCCCTGTTCTGACTGTAGCAGCCATTAAATCTGTGTCTCCTCACTCTCCTCTTCGTGGATGGAACCACAGACCAATACTAGGTTATAGTGGTCCATCCGTCTCCACCCCTTCCATCAATTCCCATCCCTCCATCTTTCCCTCCCCTCGGACGACCCCCTCCAACTGCCGGCTTAATCCCTGAGCCATTCTTGCCTCTCGCTGTCCCTCTAATAACAGGTCAGAGCTGGGTTGGCCTGGAGCCTAGCTGGCCGACTGTAACAGGAAGACAAACATCCCACTCTTACTGGGACTCTGGATGAAGCGACAGAAGGAATGAGATAAGCAGGTACAGACCTGCATGGGGATCTGAACATCCATCTATATGTGGGTCTGGTGTTTGTTTTCCTGGGTCTGACAGTCCTAAAATGGACACCTTATTGAGGAGTGGGGAACTGGGCTGAACCATTCAGGGATTGGGAATTAGTTAGTGTGCATAATTAATCACCCTGACCTGTCAGATAATTGATCAGCTGCCTAACAAATTTACAAAATCTCCCTCTGCTGACCAAAAATATCAACCTTTAGACAGCAATTTGAAACTTGTTAAGATTGGATATTTCCCAGAGAAAATCAATTTAGAATAGCACAGTGAAGTCAGTTCCAGTGACAAGCTTCAGGGAAAAAACAGTTTATATAGGAATGCAGACTTTTTGTAGTGGAGTTGTATAACTTTCTGAATATTTCCGATATTTTCCCCTCTGTTTGTCCGCACCTCTCCTCTGTTTGTCCGCACCTCTCCTCTGGGTGTGCATAATTTGACTTTATTTTTCACAGAAATTTACAAGCGTAAGCAGAATGATAGGCAGTGCAGTATTATACTGTTGTAGTACTGGTGTAATACTGGTGTAATACTGGTGTATTACTGGTGTAGTACTGATGTATTACTGGTGTAATACTGGTGTAATACTGGTGTATTACTGGTGTAGTACTGATGTATTACTGGTGTAATACTGGTGTAATACTGGTATAATACTGGTGTAATACTGGTGTAATACTGGTGTAATACTGGTGTAGTACTGATGTATTACTGGTGTAATACTGGTGTAATACTGGTGTAGTACTGATGTATTACTGGTGTAATACTGGTGTAATACTGGTGTAATGCTGGTGTAATGCTGGTGTAATGCTGGTGTAATGCTGGTGTAATACTGGTGTAATACTGGTGTAATACTGGTGTAATACTGGTGTATTACTGGTGTAGTACTGATGTATTACTGGTGTAATACTGATGTAATACTGGTGTAATACTGGTGTATTACTGGTGTAGTACTGATGTATTACTGGTGTAATACTGGTGTAGTACTGTTGTAATACTGTTGTAAATCTGGTGTATTACTGGTGTAGTACTGGTGTAGTACTGATGTATTACTGGTGTAATACTGGTGTAAAACTGGTGTAAAACTGGTGTAGTACTGTTGTATTACTGTTGTAAATCTGGTGTAATACTGGTGTAGTACTGGTGTACTACTGTTGTAATACTGGTGTAATACTGGTGTAATACTGGTGTAATACTGGTGTAATACTGGTCTACCTATTCATGGGAAAAGTGAGCTGCATTTGGCGGGTAACGAGGACGTGCAGTACTAATGTGAGTGTAATCTTCTCTACTCAGCACTGTGTAGCATGCTGCCTGTGTGTTTGTGAAAAGGGCCTTTTGGAGCAAGAGGCAGAGATTAGAGCGAGAGAGGCATGTTTAACACAATGTGAGACAGGCAGAGCCAGGCACAAACACACACACTCACAAACAACACTTTATCAGTCTGGATTCTGCCAGTCGTGCCAGCAGAGTAGCCAATAGAAACAGCAGCAGAGAAGAGAGAGAGAGCTCTGGGTTTACCTGGTACCGAGGTAATTGCTTTGGCAATACTGCCCCGTTTTATCATGCCAGAAACCTCCCTCTGGATCTTCATTTGAAAACCCAGAAAAGACAACGGTTTGGGGAGTTTGAGCGAGGGCCAAGGTAGAGGTGTAGGATAGGAGGGAGTTTATGTTACAGGGAGAATGTGAAAAAACCCAGAAAGATACAGAGGAGGAAAAGAGTCAAATATGGCATAAAGAATTATGAGTGAACCTAAACAATAATGAATTATGTGTGTGTGTGTGTGTGTGCATGTGTGTGTATGTGGGTGTGTGTATGTGAGTATAAGAGTGGGGGTGTGTGTGTGTGTGTGTGTGTGTGTGCATGTGTGTGTGTGTGGGTGTGTGTATGTGAGTATAAGAGTGTGAGTGTGTGTGTGTGTGAGTATAAGGGTGTGTGTGTGTGTGCGTGTGCGTGTGTATGTGAGTATAATGGTGTGTGTGTGTGTGTGCGTGTTTGTGTGTGTGCGTGTTTGTGTGTGTGTGTGTGTATGTGAGTATAAGGGTGTGTGTGTGTGTGTGTGTGTGTGTGTGTGTGTGTGTGTGTGTGTGTGTGCGTGTGTGTGTGTGTGTGTGTGTGCATGTGTGTGTGTGTGTATGTAAGCATAAGGGTGGGTGTGTGTGTGCTAAATTTTTTATCCTGAATTCACACTCCATCTCTATTTATTGAGGTCATTGAAGAGTAGGTTCGTAGGTTGTTTTTCCACGCTGTTTTAACCAACGTCCACCGCAGGTTAATGAGAGCAGCCACTATACAGCAGTCTAATGTGAGTCGCCCAAGGTCAACGTCTTTCTGTGAACGAAAACACAGCTCACTCAAGGGTAAGTAAGGAAATACAGAAGTCTTCATTGCCCTTAACATAAATGACCACACTCAATCCCCCATTCCCAGCATGTTTAGTAGCTTTTCTATCTGGAGGCTCACATGAGGCCCCTGGAGTCGGGCTCCTCTGAAGTGTGTTAGATTAGAACACAGCCTACCACAGGGGCAAAACAACATCAACTAAATGACTGAATAATTGAATGGCCAAATGAAACTGCCTGTGCTTTGGAGCGAATCGATGGACCCCACTTCCCTCTACCCTCTTAACAGTTGCCCCCAGTGGAGGCCGGGACTATTCTCAAGCTAATGAAGCGCGATGCTGGGAACCAGGCTCCACCCGCCATTACGATCGCTTTGCTGTTTCTTGGTCTTCATCCTTCCCTGTAACTCTTACACTTCCTCCCATGCCCCGGAACCTCAGTTCCATCAGCCCCCTCTCTTTGATGTTCCGAGCCGCCGATTCCTGACGGAACGTTCGTTTTTCTCCTGGATAAAGGCTCAGAGCGTCAGAGTTCCGTCTGGGAGAGAGGCTGATCAGGAAATGGACGGATGGGCCATGAAGTGTAACAGAGAGGTCAGAACTATTTATGGCGCTAACAGGTGATACTAAAGGAGTAAGGAGGCGAGGAGAAGAAGAATCGCTCTCCTTGAGTGTGAGTGGAACCGCTGTCAGTCTGCATAACCACTGTCATATATCTACTAGGCATCTGTAGTCACGTGTGCCCTACATATACAAGTTACCAGTACTGTTTCAACCTGAGGGTGACCCACTACCGCATCACAGTCATCAATGTGGAGAATAAAGGTACGCCTTACACTATGTGTCTAAGAGTGTATTGTGGATCGTCTGAAGTTATATCGGAGCTCCCGGTAAAAGTAACCCGGTTCCATTTATACACGTTAATGTGTGGAACCCTCAATGGACCTCTGTCTGTCTCTGTCTTCGCTGGATGCAGGCCAAAGGGCCCGGGCCCCTGAGTGTTTGTGTCCTAATTGCTGCTCTGGCACCAAGGGCCGATCCGTTGGGGAGGGCCAGCCAGCAGGAGGAGGGCTGCTCCTTTACTACGACACTGATTTATTGGACAATTTCACAGCAGTGTCCACAGTAATGGGACAGGATAAATGGCTGACCCTTCTCTGACTGAGATAACTCCAGGGGAAGAGGAAAGCATGCCGACCTGCTGGCCCGTCGTCTGTGTGTGTACGTGTGAAAAGCGCTGTGTGTGTGTTGTGTGTTTCCTGCAACTTTTCATCCACACTCCGTCTACATCCCCCATCACTAATTTGGCATCTCTTCTTTCTTTATCTCTGTCCACTATCCCATTATGACCAATTTGCCATCTCCCTATGTCCTCCCTTCTATCTTCCTCTGTGCTCTCTTCCTCCCGGTGTGCCTCTCTCACTCTGTGTTCATCTCCCCTCTCCAGTTGACCCTTTCTCACTCCCCCGCTCCCCTTCGCCACGACTGCCCTCCGCTTCAGTGACTCCTTCCTTCTGAGGAGTCCGATACTTTAATGAACCATTCAGTGAGAGAAGACAGTGTTCTCATAATCGTTCTTCAGTGTTTGTGTTTTTAGTTTGCCTAACACAGTGGTTCCCAAACATGTTTCACTTTGCTTTTATTAGTATTAAATGAAATCCAAACAACGCTGCTTCCGGCTCAATAATGTTAAATGGTTGAGCTAAATCTGTTGTCGATTTTAACTAATGAAAATATATAAAAGCAATTTGTTGTTTGATGTTACGTCCGTGTCGGTGAGTGTCGTGTGTTCCTGTTGATGTTTTGTAATTTAGTAGTCGCCATCATGCGCACTTTATTTTCAATTCGCTGTATGGTTAGTTAGCTGTGCTCGTTAATTTTTATTGAACAACGTCAACGAGATTCAGCTCTGCATTAGGTCCCTTTCTTCCTGCACAACACCTTGGTTTGTGACAGACACTAAACACCAAAATGAACGCTTCATCTAGAATTTACTCAGTCTAAAACAAGCTGAACCAGCACATCATCTTGTTAAAATGCCAAATAAAGCCAACAAGCTCATCCAATCTGAAACCATGGAAATAGTTTGAGGTCCATTTGATCAGATAATTGTTCATGCAACCAAACTAGTGTCCAATCGGCAAAGTGCCGTTTTACATTAAATTCACCCACATGAATTTGAGCAATAATGAGTAATAGATGACTTATTTGGTATTAAACCTGGAAGTTAAGTAAATATATTCTTGAAATAGTCAATTTCTCTGGACTCACTACTTTAACTTCCATTACTGTATCCAAATCATTATAATACATAGCTATTTATCCTGTCTTAATGAGATTTACAGCAAACTTAGAGGCACAACGTGACTCCTCCACTTCCCTCACCAAACAAGACCAGAACAGTATTTGTTAGTCCAGGGAGATAGATGTCTGCAAGTGTCTACAACAGAATTAAGGAGATTAGAAGTTAGTGCAAACTGATTGACAGGCCGGCAAAACAATGTCGATGGGGTGTGTCTCTTGGGATCACCTTTTGAAACATTAGCTTGAAAGATTAACTGCATTTATCTACTGGTAATTTCTGCTTCTATTTCAGCTAGTACAATGAAAGTCAGACATATTTCCCCTTTAATTGGGCATTAGTAATTATCCGTGTACACCATCAGACTCTACATACTGTAGTCTTTTCCTACCAGATGTAATGAACACACATATATAAATCAAATCAGCATGAGCTCAGCATACACTATTAATCCACGTTTAAGGCCACTGCAAATGTCCATCTGCAATTCATACCCTGGTGCTTTTCACGCAAGTTCAACAAATGTGTCTATTTTAAGCATAAAAACACCCAGGTTGGAAGGAAGAACAGATAATTCTGTTAAATGCGATATTATTGGATAACTGTGTGTGTATGTAATTGGTGTTTTTGCTTATTATCACAGATGAGGGTAATCTCTGCCCAGCCTGACTTTATGACACTGCTGTGCAAAATGGATTCTCCTCCTTTGCATGATATTTTATTTGATGGTTGCTTTTACCCCTGCCACTTGTTATATATTCTCTTCCCCCTGCTCTCTGCAGTGCAGACCCCCCCTGGTGTAATTCAGTCTCCATAACTCCCAGCAGTTCAACGGGATCAAATGCCAAATGAGATTTGGAGACCCGTGTGTTCACACTGAATACTCAAACTGGAGTCAAATGGGCTGCATGCAGGTAGAAACCAGTTACACTTCTGGAATCTAGGTTAATGTCGCTCTGGAGTCAAAAAGAGAGAGAGAGACAGAGGAGGACAATGCTTCACATTTATCCAGTCAGACTTTTATTCATATATATTTTCAAGTGACATATTTATTAGATAGCATATCACCAGAGCCATAGGTGAAACCGTGCTCCCAGACCTGAAGGTTGTGGCCCGTGACAGCCAGTCTGTTCCAGCATTTCTCTGGGTCTGTCCCTCTGTGGTAAGGTCAGTGTGGGGTGACTGTCCTCAGCAGGTTTTAAGATGTCAGATGGCTTTGGTGAAAGGGTCTAGTGGAGATATTTTACATTACTGGTCACTGTGGTGCAGTAGATATTGTGGTTGGTCTCCATACTAATATCACACAGGGCTCCTCATTGGCCAATCAATGACAACCATGCTGCCCTATCAATATGACACAAGACTCCTCATTGGCCAATCAACAGCAACCATGCTGCCCTATCAATATGACACAAGACTCCTCATTGGCCAATCAACAGCAACCATGCTGCCCTACCAATATGACACAGGGCTCCTCATTGGCCAATCAATGACAACCATGTTGCCCTACTGCCCTACCACGCAAAAAGACAGCATCTGCTCGATCAATTACATGTTGATACGTGCCAATGTGTTTTAGGTTGTGTCTTTTGGTTGTTCGTTTCATGTTCATTTTGAACTTGGTCTGTTACATGACTTTTGACCCTAGTCAGAAGTTACTGCCTTCTTGCTAGGCACATCACTGTAATCATTTCCCATGACAATTTTGTTTTAAAACAAAGTTTGGTTGTTGCAAGAATTGGCATGTGGCTGTTAGTTTATACTAAGTTGATCAATGTATCAGAAAATGTCAGTACTCATTTCTGACCAAATTTCTGCTTGGTGGTGCGACATAAATGAGCGAAATGGAAGAAACAGTGAAGCGTGCGTTCGCAGCATGGGTCAGCAAGGAATTTTGGCTCGTCTCTCTGTTTGGTCGTTTTTGACAAAGTTATGGTTGCAGCAGTAATGAGACGGTGCCATTTCCCACACACAGGGAGCACAAATGGTAAGGCAGTGGGAGCTGCGGCGGTGTTGGCTGTAATAGACGTGATCTGTGGCATTGGCAATAATTGCAAACTGGTAATTACCGGATTTGGCAGCAATAGTATCATCAGAAGCACACCTCAACCTGGATGTAATTGGTTGGCAATGGAAGCCACAGTAGTAGAAAATTGAAGTAGGCAAGCAATGCTATCAGACGAAATGTGTTCCAGGTAGATCCACGGTTGTACAATATGGACCTGGCTGTAACCCCTCTGCTCCGTCACAGATGTCCATATATTTCCTCCCTCCGTCATTCCATTCCTCTCCATTCCTCTCTTGTTCTTTTTAACCCTACTCCTCCATCTCTCTCTCTCTCTCCGTCCGTCTCTCTCGGTCCCTCTCAGACGCCGACTTGGCCCAGTGCCAGGGCCATTTTCCATTTCCTTTGCCCGATGGGAGTCTGATATGGAGCTCTTAGCAACAGCAGAGCCAAGCGCCCCACGCCAACATAACTCATCCCCCTAGTGGGCCGCCCTACCTCATAACAGCGTACCAGATTACACACACACAGACACACACACACACACACGCGCACACACACTTACCCCAAACATAGATACAGGAAGACACTCACTCCAAGCCTCAATCACCCGGCCTCTTTAAAACTAGTTGTCGGAACGGTACCTGATGGGCTGTTGGGTTTGGGACGGGACGAACCTGTTATCTAAGAAATGTTCACTGGGCGGACTGGGTCTGGACTCACTAACTTGTAAAAAATTAAATAAGATGTGTGTGCTTGAGTGACTACTGCAACCTGGTCCGTTGGCTCTCTGTTGGCTGCTGAAAACAATTAGCTCACTGGAAGCTGTAGTGGCATTATACATTACATAATGACAGTTATTAACCCTCCCAGTTGTTCCTTATTGTAAAATATATACTTTACTACTAGTTATTATCTTCAAATGTTATTATTAATAATGGATTTCCAAACATATTTATAATCTAATGATTATTAATAATATTGTTTAAAATGAATTTGTCAGTCTTAATTTTTTGTTATGTTATTTTATTCCATAACTGTAGTTACCTATTGTAACGATCTGCCGTCGGCAGATGACAGGAAGCAGACCCAAGCGCAGAGAATTCCTTCATACAGGTTTTATTCATAGTTACAGGCAGACAGGCACTGAAACATAAAACTTTAACAATGATCCGACACTGACTGACAAACAAGGACTAACTTAAATACAGGACTAACGAGCCAACAGAATACAGGTGTGGAACAAAACACAGGTGACTTAAATAGACCATAATTGCTCCCTCTCTCTGCTGACAGGGGGAGTGTCAGCACCCACATAGAGGGGAACAGAGGGAGTTCCTTACACCTATACTGTCTAATCCACAACATGTTTGACATTTAAAACAAAATTGAGGATTTGTTTTAATTTAGAAGTTGGTCTTCAATGACTATTTATTTTTGTCCAAATTTCCAAAAATAAACCAAAATGTAGACCCCGATACTTGACTACAGACAACACAAGTGAAATGAATGTAAAATGCCACATTAATGTAGGCTTAGTAATTCTCCCCAATTAATTGTTAACTAAATTTTCCTAATTCAAATTGACATACACCACATTTGTAGAAGTTTTAGGATAATAATATGGTGTGAATTAATGTTTTAATACTATTCCATAAGCCTACAAAAATAAACTTCACATTTTCTAAAGGCTAACATTTCGGTCTAGGCCAATTTGTTTAATTATTCAAGGCTACCTTTGATTTTTAACTTTGAAACTAAGCCAGCAGATTGTGAGCCTACATATTATTAAACTGATGAAGCTAGAACGACCAATCGAAAGGAGAAAGATATCTAGACGAAAGAGCAAAGGCAGTGTGAAATGTTTATAAATGCATTTTATTAATAATATACTGTTCTTGCCATTCTAAAAGCATGAATTCAGGACCAGAAATAACAGATAATCTGTTTTAATTAAAACTATTATGACATTTTTTAATACAACACGACAAAGTATAGTATTGTGAAATTGCTTTTTCGGACATATAGTTTAAGGGCTGTAGTTAGAGCTCACAACATTAGAAAAATGCCACAGGAGCAACTGCGTCTGACCAGTGTCTGGAGATATAAAGGCTATGGATGTTTAGTGATTCACACATCCACAACAGCTGTTGGTTATTTCCAACTAAGTTGTCTCTTTTTTGCTTTTCTTAAGGCACAATTCCATCACTCCTCATTTAACTCTCGGCAGTCTCTGCCGTGTTGTTGTTGACTACGGTGTGATTAACCTGGTTAACTTTTGAACAACATCACCACAGACTAGAAAGACATTTTTAGGGTTAGGTTACATTCCTGTAATGTTGGATTTGGATTGGTTTGGTATTTAGCTCGTCAAGCTCTGGAAAGATCTCCAATGTGGATTTATGATAAAAAAAAGGTTGCCAAAGCTTTGTCTCTACAAACCTCAAATTAGATGTTTCTACCTAGCACTTTCCATCATTTCCACAGCAATAATAGAAGTTGCAGTGCTCCTAAATCACCTGGTTCTCTTCTAAATTGCTCGCCCAATGCAAAGAAAAAAAAAAATCAATTTCTAAAAATTATCTACACACTTGTTGAAAGCAAGAAACTAACAAAAACAGAAAATGGGACAGATACCTTTTCTATTTCCACCTGTGGTGACATGTCTGTTATTAAAATCTAGAATGTTCTTTAGAGACTTTGGCTTTATTATTAGGAGTCTGTAACCTTTGTAAGTATTTAAGCTTATCCCCAAGAAAGCAATCTTGTCAATTTATTTCGTTTAGTAGTTTTGCTTCTCCTGTTTTATGAACTGTAAAGTCCAATAAACATCCTCACGTCCAAAAGGAATGTGTAAAAGAAGGGAGGGGAGAAGGGAGACCAACTGAAATAAACGGAGATGCAAATGTTTTCAAGGGAGAAGACAGAAAGGAAATGAAGGATATAAAATAAGGTGTCTGTTCAACATGAAAAACAATACATATGAGACGATTGAGATGAAAGCATGGAGTGAGAAAGAAAGAAAGTGTGGTAAAAGATAATAGACAGAGTTGGAAGAAACTGAATGGGACGAAGACAAGACGCCTAGAATGGTAGAAAGGAATGAATGAATGGTGGATGATGGATAAAGAATGGATAGATTGTAGTGAGGAATGAAGGATGTATTTGTAGTAAGAGATGCTGGACGGATGAATATGTCGTAAGCAATGATGGATGTATGAAGTGACGGATGAAAGATGGATTTGTAGTTGGGGATGAAGAATGTATCGGTCGTCAGAGATGACGGGTAGATTGTCGGGGACAGATGATGGATGGATTTTATTGATTGTGAGGGATGTATGATGGGAGAATGGATGAACGAAGTGGGACTTTGTGTGATGGATGAAAAATGAATATGTTGTTAGTCAGGGATGAGGTAATATATTAGACTGCGGATGAGCGAGATTATCCCCAGCTACTGTAGTTAAACGCCATGTAATAAGAGCTTAAAGAGAAACACACTATCTATCTCCCTCAAACTCTTCCTCTTCATGTTATCGCTGTAGCCTCCTGAAATGTGCACTTTATTTTTTCTCTTCACTTTCTTTTCTAATTTTGATGAATTCTTTCACTGGCAGCGGAAAACAACTTCACAGTGAGTCTTAATTATTTTCTCTGCATCTGTCCTTCATAGTCTTCATAACTGTGACAAGCAGCTCTATAAGTGCCTTAAACAATTCTCTCTTGCTAATCTGATATTTCTGGGTGTATTAAGCCATTGGGTTTAGATTCTGCAGGTTGGAGTTCATGTTGTGACCTGGACGAATGTGTAAAACTTGTTTTATCCCCAAACAACAACCCGTAACCATTTCGAATGTACGCCTAAACTTTCGTTTTTCATTTGGACTTCACTTCCGCTGCGTTTGAATGACAGATAAGACGTGGCACCGCATGGAGTAATTGAAACGTCAAGTGATGGCGTCATGCCTGACAGCTAAGATATGGCACCACGAGGCGTAATTAAAACGTCAAGTCGTGGCAGGGTGGCGTTTCATTTAGAGATTGGGTGGGTTGTTTTTCTGTTACACCGTTACGTCTCCATTTATTTCCCTGCTAATTTCACCGTTGTTCTTTTCTCATTCTCCAGCCCCTTACTCTGGATATAATGGTTGATATAGACACACACACACACATCCACACACATCCGAACACACACACACACGCGCCCGCCTCAATCAGTCAGGAGTTGTGCAGTACTAATGTCCCCTCATTACAGAGCGAGAGCTCTTACAGTCAGCCCTTGGTCCACTCCAAAGAACCCCTCATCTGTTTTAATGACTGGCACCGCAGATTACCACTGTGTTATTGTAATGCTGCCTCCTCCTGCCAACTCACTCCAATTCTCTCCCCCAGAGCTAACTTCCCCGTCTTTCTGCCCATTGTGAATTTTCTTCAAATTACAAGGCCAAAGTGTAAGGATTTCCGGTAGATGATGTGTGTGTGTGTGTGTTCGGATGTGTGTGTGTGTCCGTGTCTGTGTGTGTCGTTTGTCGTGTATGTGTTTAACTGCATGTGAATATAATGGGTATCCTAAAGTCATACTCCAGTTGCCATGAAGTCATTTCTACAGCCAGCCGTGAGCACAGTGGCGCGCTGTGTGCGTTCTTTACCCTGTCGCTCCAAATCATCTCATTTCAATGCATCCTTGTGTTTTAGACTCCTCTGTGAACCATGAGAAATACATTCACCTCATTTGAATAAATGCACAATTAACTTTCTTGAATGAATTCATTCTCCATATGACGATACCTGTACTTTTCACAGCATACACATATTCTTAGTCTTGTTGTGTCTTTCCTTCTATCACACACACACGCGCACACACACACACACGCCAAAACCTGATGAACATCAATGTCTATAAGTTTAAAAAAAAAATTCAGGGCAAGGCCTAAAAAACACTTAAAAAAGTTACAAAATATTAATAATTCAGAGTATTGGTCGCTGGTCTGTATACCCGAATCAGAATCAGGTTTATTTCACCAAGTCTGTTTACGCATACAAGGAATTTGTTCTGACCCCGATCTGCGAACATTTAAACAGAGGGACAAAACACTAAACAGGAACAGTCCGACAAGAGAGACCATATAGGATGTGTTATATGTATCTGAATAGTGCAATGCTAACATGCTACTACGGTCACATGCTACTTCCAGCCCCCTCCCCATTTGAGGGGGTATTCATTGAAGAGTAATGGACTCCACTCTTCTAGTAGCTCTCTAGCGGACACACATCGAAATGAAAACCCCAAAACCAGCAGACACACACAGCCTTCTGGGAAATGAGTGTGACACGTGTGATCAACAGAACATGTACTTTACATGTAAATACATAAAGATAATCTTCACAAGCCAGCCTGGGAAGTAGAGAGTGGGCAGCCTCGACAGTAAACACAAGCATTTTTTGTCATACAAAATTGAGGTGGGAGTATGTAATATAGAAATAATTCACACATTGGCAAGATGTCACCGTAACATATGACGGTGACACCTGTATATTATATTGTAGCGCCCGCAGGGGCGTTGAAGAGCTGACCTTTGGCTCCAGTGCCGAACGCCATATCCCATTTGGAGGGGCGAGTAGCGGCACTGCCAGGGTCGCTAGAATGTATTACGATTTCTCTACCCCTGGTGCCTAATATGGAAACAGGTGGGTGTCATCAGGCGAAGAGACGAAAGTAAAGGTTCGGATTGGATGCTGGTTATTAAGCACACTCCCTGTAATCTTTACTTTACACCTACAGATCCAGGACGAGTTGATCTCTGACATCGTAGAACCATTTACTTTAGTGCTTTTATGGAACACCTTGTGCGTGTGTGTGTGTGGGCGCAGGAAGTCACTCCAAGCTCTTTTCCGTTATTTCATCATCCACATAACTGTTAAAGCATATTTTATGGGGTGGCTGATCTAGCCGATTGACCACCTGACCAGATGACTTTTATCTGGTCTACTCTAGGATTAGGGTCCTTGCTCGTTCCCCTCACCATCTCTCATAGAGAAAAATGCCCAGCTTCAACATCAACCAAATCACCAGCCATTAGACTCCTACAGTAGTGGGGCATCAAACACAGCCAGCATGATAAAAATACACTGTCGGAAAGATCAAAGCACTCGTGACCAAACATGCCTTGTCACACACTATGGATCGAGATAGAGGTGAAGTGTGACCATGAGGGATATAGTCCAAATGTCCTTGAGGACTGTTAGGGCTGTGTGTGTGTGTGTGTGTGTGTTTGTGTGTATGCACATGTGTTGTTATGTGTGTGTGTGTGTGTGTGTGTGTGTGTGTGTGTGTGTGTGTGTGTGTGTGTGTGTGTGTGTGTGTGTGTGTGTGTGTGTGTGTGTGTGTGTGTGTGTGTGTGTGTATGCACATGTGTTGTTATGTGTGTCTGTGTGTGTCTGTGTGTGTGTGTGTGTGTGTGTGTGTGGGTATGCACATGTGTTGTTATGTGTGTCTGTGTGTGTCTGTGTGTGTGTGTGTGTGTGTGTGTGTGTGTGTGTGTGTGTGTGTGTGTGTGTGTGTGTGTGTGTGTGTGTGTGTGTGTGTGTGTGTGTGTGTGTGTGTGTGTGTGTGTGTGTGTGTGTGTGTGGTGTGTGTGTGTGTGAGTATGCACATGTGTTGTTATGTGTGTGTGTGTGTGTGTGTGTGTCTGTGTGTGATTACTTTGTGAGTTTGTGAGATTGTGCTGTCACAGTCATTGCTACGCCCTGATTCACACAGGTGGGTGATGTGCTTTTAATTAAGAACTCAGTCAAGTAGATCGTCCTCATTTTGTAAGTCGTCCCCAGTGAGGACCTATAATGGGCTCCAAATTGACTTTGAATTTAATTCAAGAGTTATAAACAGCCCACAGTGGACCAGCATGCACACACACACAGCCTGCACACACAGCCTGCACACACAGCCTGCCTGCACACACAGCCTGCCTGCACACACAGCCTGCCTGCACACACAGCCTGCCTGCACACACAGCCTGCACACGAATAACCTGCCTGTCAGGGAATGGGGTGGAGGGTTGCTCCAGTTTCAGGGGATAGGGAACCTCCAACTATGTATCTCTCTTCTGAGGTAATTCCCAACCAACTCCACATGGATTCAGTGTTAACCTCCATTTTAATTTCTCTGTTTTTAAATGCGTTTATATTTAATACAACAACTGTCTTTTCCCCCAAATAATCCTCCACTCTCTCCATAAAATGACAGTAAAGTCCCAATAAAGCAGCTGTCGTGGAAATACTCCAGCGGTTGCCTGTTTTGCCTTGTTGGATCCAGAAGTGTTCATAGAGTGTGTGTGTGTCATATCTTCCTGTGTTGGGGATGATAACACACTCGCCCAGCTTGACTCTACCCATAAACAATGCTTTATGTTCCGTGCCTGTGCCCACACATACCCCACCAGTGCACGTACAGAACCACATTACCCTGACTGCAAGCAGGATCTGCCAGAACCTCTGTCACACTGAAAGGCATTACAATCTATATGTTAGCTCAGAGTCTGTGGGCTAAATTATGAAAAGAGCATTGTTCCACTCACTCACCTCCTAATAGACTGCACTCTTGTCTGGTGAGCGTGTTTGAACATCACAATCCCTTTTTTCTTGGTCATGTTCATGTTCTTCACTGCATGGAAAGTCCAGCCCTCCGGCAAATTAGTTTTCCTCTGACTTCTTTAAAGAGTAAGAGAGAGAACAGACGAAGGGAGTGAGATGACGAATGCAAATTCGATGTGTGACTTGTTTCTCTTGGGCCTCAGTGCTTCACAGAAGAGCATTGGCACAGAATTAATTGCTTTTCTGTAATTGTGGGGGTTTGGAGGGAGGAAAATTACTTTTGATTGCTGCTCCCTCAATGTGATGGCATCAGGGAACAGTCGGCCTTTTATCCTTACCTCAACAAATATTTTACACATTTACAATTGCTACCGTTTGTCAAAACACTCCAGGAATGATTATGGGCAAATTACAACATGAACTGTGCCCGCGCGAGTTAGCTAGCAGGCTATTTGTTGTTCTGTTATAATATCTAATGGAGCATCTTTAGATGACAGTGTTGCATTGTGGTGGTGTAAGAAACTTACATCTGTGGTAAAACAATTAAATAAGGCACCTGAAAGGTACATCAGTTAAGTCGTTGCCTTGCAGATACTTACTCAGGACCAGGTTAAAATACTGCTAGTGCAAGAGACAGGAAGTGAGTACCAGATACTTGAACCAGAACCAAGTGATTGTCAACTTTTTGTTTTTTGTATTTATTATTTTAATGCTTGAGATAGCTAATGAGTTATGTTAACTAGATTGTAAACAAATTAGCTACCAGCTTGAAATAGGTACCTGGTAAGACTTTTTTAATAGTTAATTTGTGTCAGACAACGAAGCGCCTCATGTTACATCGTTATCGAGCTAAAACACCCAGTGAGTGTTCAGCTCATGCCATGGCACGGTTGTAAGCATAGGCGACATACACTCATCTAAAGGATTATTAGGAACACCTGTTCAATTTCTCATTAATGCAATTATCTAAGCAACCAATCACATGGCAGTTGCTTCAATGCATTTAGGAGTGTGGTCCTGGTCAAGACAATCTCCTGAACTTCAAACTGAATGTCAGAATGGGAAAGAAGGGTGATTTAAGCAATTTTGAGCGTGTCATGGTTGTTGGTGCCAGACGGGCCGGTCTGAGTATTTCACAATCTGCTCAGTTACTGGGATTTTCACGCACAACCATTTCTAGGGTTTACAAAGAATGGTGTGAAAAGGGAAAAACATCCAGTATGTGGCAGTCCTGTGGGAGAAAATGCCTTGTTGATGCTAGAGGTCAGAGGAGAATGAGCCGACTGATTCAAGCTGATAGAAGAGCAACTTTGACTGAAATAACCACTCGTTACAACCGAGGTATGCAGCAAAGCATTTGTGAAGCCACAACACGCACAACCTTGTGGCGGATGGGTTACAACAGCAGAACACCCCACCGGTTATCATCTCCACTACAAATAGGAAAACGAGGCTACAATTTGCACGAGATCACCAAAATTGGACAATTGAAAACTGGAAAAATGTTGCCTGGTCTGACGAGTCTCGATTTCTGTTGAGACATTCAGATGGTAGAATCAGAATTAGGCGTAAACAGAATGAGAACATGGATCCATCATGCCTTGTTACCACTGTGCAGGCTGGTGGTGGTGGTGTAATGGTGTGGGGGATGTTTTCTTGGCACACTTTAGGACCCTTAGTGCTAATTGAGAATCGTTTAAATGCCACGGCCTACCTGAGCATTGTTTCTGACCATGTCCATCCCTTTATGACCACCATGTACCCATCCTCTGATGGCTACTTCCAGCAGGATAATGCACCATGTCACAAAGCTCAAATCATTTCAAATTGGTTTCTTGAACATGACAATGAGTTCACTGTCCCAACCACTAGGGAGCCTCCGACCGATAGTGGAGATTAGGGCACAAAAACATATGTTGCTCAGTTTCCCGAAAAGGATTGGGCCGGCACTACTCATGCCATACTGTAACTATAACATTTTGGGTGAATTACAGCTAATTTGCAGATGTGTGGTTCGCAGCAAGCAAACGAAGGAACTAATCAACTGATAGCTTTGCCAGGAGGTTCAGAAGAGAACATTTTGTGACGGCAGGAACGCACTCCTTTTATTTTTGTACTGAGCACAGGCGCATTTCTAGCTACTTATCCTTAGTTGCGATTGCACACGAGGACAATTTGATGCATATTTAATGCTAGTATGTTGCCACAATTTCGAAAATTAGTGGGGAATTTAAGTCGCACTGATACGGTATTTAAAATGTGACGCTTGTCAACTAATTGTATAAAGGACCCTGCATATGATGGGGTAATGGTCCCTATTGAATAGGCTAACAGCTAGCATGCTACGCATAACAAAAATTCAATCTAGCTAACTTAATGGTTACCTAAAGTTAGCTGTTCTTTACAAGGTTGTGAACTAGATTTAAATTTGCAAAGTTTGTTTAAATGCATTCCTAAAATACATTATATTCATCGCATTATGATAATACTAGTTGTACCATGTCTGATAAGCCTACTATATTTGCTTCTCCTGTTTTGCACTCAAGTAAAAGCAATTGCAGTTAACCAATATACAATCAATACTTATTTTTCTGTCTTTGTAGAAATTACCAGTTGGACAACAAATTTGCTGGACAACAGTGCTACCAGCACGACAGACCAGCCTTGTCTCCTAGCTACGGTTTTCTCTGTTTTTCTTCACAGTTCTTGTGATATTCACTGAATATGCCCGCAGCTGATAGCACTCAAATAATGGGAAAGCAAATTCATGAAAGTAACATAATGACGTTATTTGCAAACGCCCAGCATCCTTTCCACTCCCACCTCTCCACCAATGAGTTTTAATAAGCAGATCCGAAGAGTAGGCAATTTACTTGCATCTAAAAATGTTTGTCTCAGACTTTCGAACAAACAGCACACCGTTTCGTGCTCCCATTTTGAGCTGGATGCGTAGCATGTTTTTTAATATCTATCACTATCACGCCTATTAACCATGAAATTCCAAGTTTAAAAGCGTTATCGGCAAATACTGTATGTGATATTGCACAGTTTTGTGTACCTCTCCTCGGATCTTTAAGAAATGACCCCATATTAATACACAGGATTAATTCTGTTCCATCCAAAAGTAAAATGTATCTGAACCTTTTCAAATTCTGGACTTGGATTGGAAGAGCTGAGGTGTACAAGAATCATTCTTTACATACCCAAAATAATCCTATATTTTGTATATTTTGACATATTTCACAGTTCTGCAATGTTACCATATGCACTTCTTAGCAGAGAATATTTGTGTTGTTCATCCTCTGTGTATCCACTTCTAAACAATCTTTCAACCAACATTTTTAACCTACACTTAAATGTAACAATCCCAGCACTTTATTATCACTGGTCCAGACTAATGTGTATGTGTGAACGTATTTGTGTGTTTTGGATGACGCCATTATCGAGTGCAGTACACATGGTCACAATGCCAATATGGACCAGAGAGCAGGGGTGACTGTGCCAGGATTAGCACCTCTCTCTCGGGAGCACAGCTCTCGCTCACAATCGATGCTTCGGACGGAGGTTCCGCAATACAGCACCACCAGCTGGAGCCTTATTGTTCCTCAGTCTATCTGTCTCTCAGTCACTCTCATTTCTATCCTTCACCATCACTTTATATCCCTCGTGCTTTTTCTCCGTCTCTCATTCTTTGTCTCTCTCATTGTCACCGGCCTCTGCATTTATTTATTTTCACCTATTATGGGATTGCGAAAAGAGTGACGCTAGAGTGAAGCGTAGATCATGGGGCAAGCAAGGGTACAGTGGAAGCCTATTCGAGGAGAAATGTATTTTATTCAAATTCAATAAATAAATAGTGAGTAAGAGAATGTGATAACAAGTGCAAACACAAAACGTTCTGAAATCAAAGCCCCATTCATAAACACACAGGATGGAGGATGTATATGATTCAATGTCAATATGGGAGTCAGTGGTAGTCTGAGTGGAGGATGTATATGATTCAATATGGGAGTCAGTGGTAGTCTGAGTGGAGGATGAATATGATTCAATATGGGAGTCATTTAGAAAATAGTTAACTTACTTGAACTTTTAAGTATACTACCAAATAGAAAAACATTTTTACACATTTGTTCTGGAGATGTACGTTTTCTTTTATTATACAGCAAAAACAGTCCAACTATTTTTAAAGTAGATTACAAGTCATTTTTTTAGATCCATCTTTTATATTCTAATACTCATGTCTATGAAATATTATGCATTGCACATTGAATCTTTTTTGTTATTGAAGCTCCAATCATTCTGCCGAACATGTTGGAGCCCTATATTCATATACTATACGAATAATAATCAATTGGAGTATTAATAAAAATGTCTAATTCCGCCTTTGCTGTATGTATTGTGAGGAACATTTATAAGTCAGATATGAATAAAAGCCCCGGACAGACAGGACACAACATATATTTGAACATATTTTAAATGTATTAACTGAGAAAAATGTCCAATGAAGCATCAGAAAAAGACGGATAGAGGCGGAGCTGATTAGCGACGTCACTTCCTGTTACCTGCGTGCGAGCAAAACTTCATATGTTGATCCGGAGATATTTCAGCATGTTTCAGTCGCCATAAACTACGCTTTAAACTCGAGAATCAGGTGTAAGGATTCCAAAAAGGACAAAGTACAGATGGAATGAACAGGTGAGTTTGAGCTAAATTCTAACTTTATCTAGGCCTATATGAGATAACAGCTAACTAGCTACTTGGCTATGGTTAATGCTCACATCAACATTAGCTAGATAGCTATTTACGTCTGAGCCATGTAAGAAGACAACACGTAACTAGCCCTTGTTAACAATTACTTATCTTTATCTGCATCTTTTGTTTTTCAGGTAACTGGTAGCTACAGTTACTAATTAGGCAAGGTTGCTAGGTAGCTTGTTTGTTAGAGGCAGGGAACAAAAATCACCCTGTACTCTATCCTAATATTAAGCAATATACCCACTAGTTTGCTGATAACATTTTTTGTTGTTGTTGATGCTGTGTGTTATAAATTGTAACACGCTGGGTAAACAGTTGCATTAAACTATACACTAAATGATCTACCTTACCCTTTCTCATTTCTTCAGGCTTCAGAGTAAGTTAATGTCAATGCCGAATACTCTGTATCTGATCCCAACAGCAAAGAGGGAGACATACCCAATCTCAGTAATGAAGAGGATGATGACATACACAATCCCAACAGCATGGAGGACAATGTACCCGATCCCAGCAGTGAAGAGGAAGATGTAACTGATCCCAGCAGTAAGGAGAAAGACGTACACAATCCGAACAGTGAATGGGGCGACAATTCATCTGCTTTGGTATGTTTCACGCAAGTGTGTATTTGGAATCCTAATTTAATATTGCGCAATTTCACACATTTTGATTAAAGGTTAAATATATTAATCATGTTTGCTTGTTGTCTTGTGTTTTTTTACAGGGCATGCTAGGGGGAAATTTTAAGAAATAACAGTGCAAGATGTCCGGAGGATCTTGCGCAAGAAGTGCAACAGTGAATGCTTCAGACAAGTAAAGGCAGAAAAGATGTGAGCATGCATTTCATGTACAAAAAAGAAGCATATTGTTAAATAAAATAACTATGTTTATTTTAACGTTTAGAGTTCAAAATAGTATAATAAATACTTTTTTTTTTAAATATATGTTTATATTAATATTTTAAGTGTTCATAGCTGGTTCATCCCCCTTTAATGTAGCTTTGACAATATTATCTCATGAAAATATTTATGAAAATATGTATCTGTTTCGCAATAAATGTGTCTATGTCACATTGTGTGTCGTGCCTCTCAGATTTTTTTTTGGTATTTTGAATATGTACTGTATTTTCCTTTATTTTAAAGATGTTAATTACACTTGAAGACAAAAGTATATTCTAAAGTTTCAAGTGGAACTCCTACCAGACACATGGCACTGATTGTTAGAGTATTGTTTAAGGTTCACTTGACAAACATGGCTTGTACAGTTATACTATGTGTTTAAATCTATTAGCAAGTCATAGTAAATTTACATTTATTAAGTTTACTTCTTGAAGTACTTACATGAGTTGAAAGTGTACTTGAAAGTATTTAAATGTATACTTAAGTACTTCAAGAAGTGTACTTCATGAACTGAAAGTGCACTACACAGGTTACTTTAAAGTATACAAAAGTATACTTTTAAGTACTTTAAGAAGTCTACTTCATAAACTAAAAGTACACTACACAGGTTACTTTAAAGTATTCAAAAGTATACTTAAAATAAACTATAAGTGTACTCTAAAGTGTACTAAATAAACTAAAAAGTGGGCCAATTTAGTCTAATTAGTATAAAAATAGTATATAAATAAGTACACTTCTAGTATACTTTAAGTACCTTAATGATAGTATACTTTTTAAACTTAAGTATACTCACAAAAATAAACTTAAAGTATACTTTTTTTTCGTAATGGGAGCCGTCTGTTGAATGCTAATGGCAGTAGTTCTTTCATCGCTAGCTTAGCCAGAGCATCTGGTGGAATGTAGACTGCAGTAACAAGAATGAACATGAACTCTCTAAAGCAAGTAAAAGGGTCCCGCAGCTAACATAAGATATTCTAGAAAAAAAAAAAAAAATATTCATTTGCTGGTCAAGATTCCCACTGTCAGCGTGCCAATTGCAGGAAACCTTAATAACTGAGTCGTCCATAATGGTGAACCTGAAACTTCCCCTGAGGTTCCCCAGCCATTCCACGTATTCAATGTATTGCAGAGCTAGCACACCTGAACATCAAGTCAACAAGTTATCAAGCCCTTGACTGCTTGAGACAGAGGAGTAAGTTCATTTATCTAGGAATTGTGTTTTGTGTGCAAACCTCATTATAAAGTGGCCTTGTGTTGTTTCCTCTGCGTAATAATCAAGCTGTTTAATCAGCTTATATGATATTCCACACATGTCAAATATTCAAATTTTCCTGTCAGACCCATTTTTGCCAATAATATAATATATGCAGTATGGACAAAAGTATGTGGACACACCTGCTAACTATAGGGTACAGGTGTTTTTCAGTCACCCCATTGATCCCAGGTTCATAAAACCCAGCAGGCCAGGACACAGCCCTGAAATCCCCATAGACAAATATAAAGGTCGTACTGAAGAGCTCAGTGACTTTAAATGTGACACTGTCAGAGGATGCCATTTCTGCAAGTTGTAAGAGATGTCTGTCCTACTCGATCTGCCCGGTGAACTGTAACTACTATCTAGTGCTAACTGTCATGGGGAAGCATCTAGTACCTACATTAGCCCAGCCAGGAAGTAGTAGACCTGAGCGGGGGCCGGCGGGGCCAGCGGGGGCCGAAGCGTGAATCAAGGAAAAGTCGCCAATCATCTGTTGCATCACTCACCACAGAGTCACTAACTGCCTCTGGAAGCAACATCAGGACCAGAGTCAGCTTTATAAAAAGGGTTTCCATGGCCAAGCAGCTGTACGCAAGTGCAACATGTCTAGTGCCAAGCGTCAGAGTGGTGACAAGTACAGTGCCACTGGAGTGTGGAGCAGTGGAAACATGTTCTCTGGGGTGGTGAATCAGGCTTCACTATCTGGCAGTGTGACGGATGCCAGGAGAACGCTGCCCACTCGAATGCTAAGTGCCTACTGTAAAGTTCTGGGGACCTGCACAGCACTCACCTCAATCCGGCTGAACACATTTGGGATGAATGTGAACGGCAACCTGAAATGGCAGACCTTCTTGTCCAACTTCAGTGCTTGACCTCACAAATGCTCTTTCGGTTAAAGGGCACACATTTCCACAGAGACCAACATCTAGAGGAAAGCCTTCCCAGAAGAGTGGTGGCTGTTATGGGTGCAAAAGCGGGGCCAACTCCATATTAATGTCCATAGCTTTAGAAATTAATATATGACCCGGTCATACAGGTGTGATGTTTTTGTATTTCATTAATTAAAATAAATTAAACCCATTCTGTTTATGGTGGTGTGTCTACCAAACCATTTTTGAAGCATGCTTTACGTGTTTATCTGTTGTTAGTTTATTTTCGAGGACAGATCAAATAGGCGAAAAAGGGGCACTGTTACTGATTGATTGTAAACGGTCGATTCTGGATTTCTAGTTCAGAGTGAACAGAGGCTTTAGAATAAATACATCAAAAGAGTATACCTTTTGTGCGATGAAAAACGTGGATAAAATCAGTGAATTGGTTGTACCTGCCAGTTATCTTTTCTTTAAGAAGATATTTTTCTCCTTCACACAATGCGACTTCCGCAAAAACGTTTTACTTATGGCCAACCGAGACAGAAAACACGCACAAGCTTTGCCAAACACTCAAGAAGATTTTCCATTATTTTCCTCACTGCCTCACTCCTCTTTCCAACCCCATAATTTGACTCTCAAACACACACACACACACCCACACATACCCTCAGCAGCTGTGCAGTCAGCGGGGTCGATGGCCTGTGGTAATGACAGAGGAGCTGATGGGAAGGCAGCTGTATGTTTCGCTGCAACGGAGGGAGATCCCAGCGTGTCTCCCCTGCATGCTCCTCCTCCGTGCTCCACCTCCTCCTGCTTCACCTCCGTGGTCCTCCTCCTTCTCCTCCTCCGTGCTCCACCTCCTCTGTGCTCCTCCTACGTGCACCTCCTCCTTCTCCTCCTCCGTGCTCCTCCTCCGTGCTCCTCCTCCTTCTCCTCCTCCGTTCTCCTCCTACGTGCACCTCCTCCTTCTCCTCCTCCGTTCTCCTACGTGCACCTCCTCCTACGTGCACCTCCTTCTCCTCCTCTGTGCTCCTCCTCCTTCTCCTCCTTCGTGCTCCTCCTCCGTTCTCCTCCTCCGTGCTCCTCCTACGTGCACCTTCTCCTTCTCCACCTCTGTGCTCCTCCTCCTCCTCCCTTCTCCACCTCTGTGCTCCACCTCCTCCGCTCTCCTCCTACGTGCACCTCCTCCTTCTCCACCTCTGTGCTCCTCCTCCATCTCCTTCTCCTCCTCTGTGCTCCTCCTCCGTTCTCCTCCTCCCTGCTTCCCCTCCTGCCCCTCTACAGTTGAAGTGCGTGTTAGCGTCTCAAATATAAACGTTATGTTTTGACAAAGCTATTGACAGGCGTAATTACTGTGTTGGAGGGGGGGCTGACATTGTTTCTTTGTTCACAGGTGTGTCAGTGTGTACTGTCTTGGTCTCGCTGCGAAGAGCCAATAGAACAGAGGGGAGTGTGTGTTTGCATGCTGTGCTACACCGGCTCGTTGGATCGCAGTTAATATTCGCTTCTATCCAAAAACTATGCCGAGAAGTGAGCTGTAGCCGAGCACCTTGTCACTCCTGAAAGGTTTTGATTACTTTTTGTGTGAATTTGGTGGCCAATTACTCATCTGCAAAATTTAACAATACATTTTCTGAACGTCAGGGAGACGGAACTCAGACAATGAAAAATAGAGCGAGATTCAAGTTATTAATTATTGGCATTTGGAGATTCATTAATAACAGTCAGCGAGAGGGTTTTCAATCAGTTGATGAAGCAATCAAATCCTCCCTACTCAGAACAAAGAGACAAGAATTCCAGTATCTAAATACTCCACAGGAGACACATTACAAGCTAATTAAAACATAAATTTGTTTAAATTCTTCATTTAGTTAAATATAATTAATAAGCATGAAACACGTAAATGGAAATCGGTTTAGATTTGACGTCATGCACAAAAACACACATTTTTGGTTGGCCATCTTTTTGGTTTGGGTTGTTGTCATCACGCACACCGGTTTTTGGAGACTAATCAAGTGGGCAATTTTGGTTGTTGGTTTCCACTGTGGTCTGCTACTCACTATTTCATGTCATGGGTAAATGGGTGTTTTTAATGTTTGCACTGTTTTGGAGAAATGTAGTGAGGCGCTATATAGGACACTTTTATTTTTTATTTCATTGTATAGTTACTGTTTGTTGTACGTGTTTGTTTTGCTGTTTTAAATTAAATACCACAAACGTTGTTTCCGACTCCTGCATTGGCTTCTTCCCTGCACTTCACCTTAGTTTGTGACACACAGACACACACAAACACACGCATGCAGGCTGGGAGGGGTGAGTATAATTTGTAGTGTGTTGGGTGTGTGTGGGTCTATATAATGTGTTGTGTGTGTGTGGGTCTATATAATGTGTAGTGTGTTGGGTGTGTGTGGGTCTATATAATGTGTTGTGTGTGTGTGGGTCTATATAATGTGTAGTGTGTTGGGTGTGTGTGGGTCTATATAATGTGTTGTGTGTGTGTGGGTCTATATAATGTGTAGTGTGTTGGGTGTGTGTGGGTCTATATAATGTGTAGTGTGTTGAGTGTGTGTAGGTCTATATAATGTGTAGTGTGTTGGGTGTGTGTGGGTCTATATAATGTGTAGTGTGTTGGGTGTGTGTGGGTCTATATAATGTGTAGTGTGTTGGGTGTGTGTAGGTCTATATAATGTGTAGTGTGTTGGGTGTGTGTGGGTGTATATAATGTGTAGTGTGTAAAGTGTGTGTGGGTCTATATCAGAGCTGTAGTACTCGAGACCGGTCTCGGTCTCGAGACCGGTCTCGAGACCACTTTTTTAAGGTCTCGGTCTCGTCTCGGTCTAGGTTACATTTGGACTCGGTCTCGACTCGGTCTCGGACAGTAAGGACTCGTAAATTCTTCCGAGACCAACCGAGACCAGCGTAGAAATTATCGCCCACAATTTTTCTAGAAAAATATTTAAGTATGACATGTAGAGGCTGTATTTCCATTGGCTGTATTTCGTCCAGAGTCAGACTGTTTTTTTCTGATGTGGCTTATCCCGCCAATGGCTATCTACTTTTGAAGAAAAGCCCACCCCCAGCATCGCTAGAGGGTGCACCCATTCACGTAAATACTTCAATCTTAAACATATGCTCGATCATGTCTGCACAATCAGCCAATATATTCGTTTTGCCTATATTCAGCACATTGAGCACAAATAAATAATTTGTCCGAAAACACACAGCGGTTAGTAATTAAAATACATACATAATGTTGAAAAGCTACAGCCGACGTCCTTCCATGACTTTTCCTAAATACGTGCATTTTACCTTGTCCCGTTTTCAGAATTGCAAAATCACAAACCGAACAATATATAAAACTACTATTTACATGTTTTTTGATACCTAAACTGCCTTCCTGTCGCCAAAATCCCACGCCGCTGGGCGTTGGTACCCTAATTGCGGTACCCAGACACCGATCACACTTTACTGAGCCTATATGGCAATGGTTGAATGGGCGATACACAGACAAATACTACGAGAACACATATAGACAATAGTCTGATTGGCTTGGTTGAACTACAAAAAAAGAGGTACGTTTATAAAGAAATATGTTTCACTAAATAAACAGAACGAATTCCGCCAAATACATACAGCCCCATTCATGTGTCATGCGCCTATTGCACTCAATAATTAATAACGAATGAACCACAGTGTATTCATATAGCCTACAAGAGACTTCAACAAAATATTGTTTTGTATCGAAATTAAACGAATATGAACAATAATTATTAATAGGCTAACTACAAATGGGCGATAAATGAAATTACTCATGCACACAGAAGGACGTGGGACATACATAAGTCCGGGGGCATACGGCAGAAAGAGCATAAAACTGGAACGGTTATGGTCCGATCTATATGAAACTGAACCCGTTTTGGTCCGATCTTTATTAAACTGGAAGGGTTTTGGTCTGATCTATATGAACACTGAGCGCAGTTCAACCGGGTTAGTTTGCTGCTGTCTCATGTGCACTCGTAACAATAATGAACACTGTGCGCAGTGCAACCGGTTCGTTTGCGTGTCCTGCTCAAGCAGACAAACAACTGAAGCTGCGTGCGTGTGGACGGATAAATAATTATAAATAGATTTGTTTATCGGCCAATCATTCGCAAATCATTTGATTGCAAGTCGCTTGTGATCTAAAATGTGTTAGCATTTACTACATCAACATAGGACATACAGTTTGATGGATTTTCATTTATTCGATTTTTAGAAATGTTAATATCATAGCCTGTGCATTTTAAAATCATGGTTTTATTTTCGTATTTTATGTTTACATAAGACAATAAATAGGCCTACATACTCTTTTAATAAAATTCATTTCATTCAGGATGACAACACAGTAGATGATCTGATGCTGTTGGTCAAGTGTTTTTTTACATTGGTCATTGGACCAAAAACATGTCATATTATTTAGTGTTGATATGACTGGTCTCGGTCTCGGCCCCCTTTGGTATCGGTCTCGTCTCGGTCTCGGCCACCTTCGGTCTCGGTCTCGTCTCGGTCTCGGCCCCCTTCGGTCTTGGTCTCGTCTCGGTCTCGGCCCCCTTCGGTCTCGGTCTCGTCTCGGTCTCGCTTTAGGTGGTCTCGAGCACAGCTCTGGTCTATATAATGTGTTGGGTGTGTGTGGGTCTATATAATGTGTTGGGTGTGTGTGGGTCTATATAATGTGTTGGGTGTGTGTGGGTCTATATAATGTGTAGTGTGTTGAGTGTGTGTGGGTCTATATAGTGTGTTGGGTGTGTGTGGGTCTATATAATGTGTAGTGTGTTGAGTGTGTGTGGGTCTATATAATGTGTAGTGTGTGTGTGTGTGTGTGTGTGTGTGTGTGTGTGTGTGTGGGTCTATATCATGTATTGGGTGTGTGTGGGTCTATATAATGTGTAGTGTGTGTGTGTGTGTGTGTGTGTGTGTGTGTGTGTGTGTGTGTGTGTGGGTCTATATCATGTATTGGGTGTGTGTGGGTCTATATAATGTGTTGGGTATCTGTGGGTCTATATAATGTGTAGTGTTTCGGGTGTCTGTGGGTCTATATATTGTGTAGTGTGTTGGGTGTGTGGGGGTCTATATAATGTGTTGGGTATCTGTGGGTCTATATAATTTGTAGTGTGTTGGGTGTGTGTGTGGGTCTATATAATGTGTTGGGCGTGTGTGGGTCTATATAATGTGTAGGGTGTTTGGTGTGTGTGGGTCTATATAATGTGTTGGGTGTGTGTGGGTCTATATAATGTGTTGGGTGTGTGTGGGTGTGTGTGGGTCTATATAGTGCGTAGTGTGTTGGGTGTGTGTGGGTCTATATAATGTGTTGGGTGTGTGTGTGTCTATATAATGTGTAGTGTATTGGGTATGTGTGGGCCTATATAATGTGTAGTGTGTTGGGTGTGTGTGGGTCTATATAATGTGTTGGGTGTGTGTGGGTCTATATAATGTGTAGTGTGTTGAGTGTGTGTGGGTCTATATAATGTGTAGTGTGTGTGTGTGTGTGTGTGTGTGTGTGTGTGTGTGTGGGTCTATATCATGTATTGGGTGTGTGTGGGTCTATATAATGTGTTGGGTATCTGTGGGTCTATATAATGTGTAGTGTGTTGGGTGTGTGTGGGTCTATATAATGTGTTGGGTGTGTGTGGGTCTATATAGTGTGTAGTGTGTTGGGTGTGTGTGGGTCTATATAATGTGTTGGGTATCTGTGGGTCTATATAATGTGTAGTGTTTCGGGTGTGTGTGGGTCTATATAATGTGTTGGGTGTGTGTGGGTCTATATAATGTGTAGTGTGTTGGGTATGTGCGGGTCTATATAATGTGTAGTGTGTGTGTGGGTCTATATAATGTGTAGTGTGTTGGGTGTATGTGGGTCTATCTAATGTGTTGGGTATCTGTGGGTCTATATAATGTGTTGGGTGTCTGTGGGTCTATATAATGTGTAGTGTGTTGGGTGTGTGTGGGTCTATATAATGTGTTGGGTATGTGTGGGTCTATATAATGTGTAGTGTGTTGGGTGTGTGTGGGTCTATATAATGTGTTGGGTGTGTGTGGGTCTATATAATGTGTAGTGTGTTGGGTGTGTGTGGGTCTATATAATGTGTTGGGTATGTGTGGGTCTATATAATGTGTAGTGTGTTGGGTGTGTGTGGGTCTATATAATGTGTTGGGTATGTGTGGGTCTATATAATGTGTAGTGTGTTGGGTGTGTGTGGGTCTATATAATGTGTTGGGTGTGTGTGGGTCTATATAATGTGTTGGGTGTGTGTGGGTCTATATAGTGTGTAGTGTGTTGGGTGTGTGTGGGTCTATATAATGTGTTGGGTGTGTGTGGGTCTATATAGTGTGTAGTGTGTTGGGTGTGTGTGGGTCTATATAATGTGTTGGGTATGTGTGGGTCTATATAATGTGTAGTGTGTTGGGTGTGTGTGGGTCTATATAATGTGTAGTGTTTCGGGTGTGTGTGGGTCTATATAATGTGTTGGGTGTGTGTGGGTCTATATAGTGTGTAGTGTGTTGGGTGTGTGTGGGTCTATATAATGTGTTGGGTAAGTGTGGGTCTATATAATGTGTAGTGTGTTGGGTGTCTGTGGGTCTATATAATGTGTAGTGTTTCGGGTGTGTGTGGGTCTATATAATGTGTAGTGTGTTGGGTGTCTGTGGGTCTATATAATGTGTAGTGTTTCGGGTGTGTGTGGGTCTATATAATGTGTTGGGTGTGTGTGGGTCTATATAATGTGTAGTGTGTTGGGTGTGTGTGGGTCTATATAATGTGTTGGGTATGTGTGGGTCTATATAATGTGTAGTGTGTTGGGTGTGTGTGGGTCTATATAATGTGTTGGGTATGTGTGGGTCTATATAATGTGTAGTGTGTTGGGTGTGTGTGGGTCTATATAATGTGTTGGGTGTGTGTGGGTCTATATAATGTGTTGGGTATGTGTGGGTCTATATAATGTGTAGTGTGTTGGGTGTGTGTGGGTCTATATAATGTGTTGGGTGTGTGTGGGTCTATATAATGTGTTGGGTGTGTGTGGGTCTATATAGTGTGTAGTGTGTTGGGTGTGTGTGGGTCTATATAATGTGTAGTGTGTTGGGTGTGTGTGGGTCTATATAATGTGTTTGGTGTCTGTGGGTCTACATAATTATTGGTCGGGAGGGTTTATGTCAGTTGACAGGGAATTAAGAAGGGATAATTGAAATGAGTCTTGACTCTGCCTCCTAATTTACAAAAAGCAATTGGAATCAACGTTAATTAAAACACAACAATGCAATAACTGTCATCTCCTCATGGGTAATAATGGCGTTGAAATAACAGTGTCACTCTTTCAAATGCCAACTGTTCTTTCTGATTGCTAGTTGAAACCCTTTGAGAGAGAAATTGACATTTGACTTCACACGTTTGTTTAATTGACAGAGAACGGTGTTGCAGTGAACGACCAGTTCAACTCAGGGAACGGTTGAGGAAATGCTCGGCTCCACACTTAATAACAGCCCTTTAACAATGTCACATGGTACTCCAAGCCACATCCTCCAAACAGGCGTAAACTTCCCCTTCAAGTCTGTCTACTGTCAAAAGCACCTACAGACCGGTCAGAGTGTCCATGATGACCCCTGTCTACTGTCAAAAGCACCTACAGACCAATCAGAGTGCCCATGATGACCCCTGTCTACTGTCAAAAGCACCTACAGACCGGTCAGAGTGTCCATGATGACCCCTGTCTACTGTCAAAAGCACCTACAGACCAATCAGAGTGCCCATGATGACCCCTGTCTACTGTCAAAAGCACCTACAGACCGGTCAGAGTGTCCATGATGACCCCTGTCTACTGTCAAAAGCACCTACAGACCAATCAGAGTGTCCATGATGACCCCTGTCTACTGTCAAAAGCACCTACAGACCAGTCAGAGTGTCCATGATGACCCCTGTCTACTGTCAAAAGCACCTACAGACCAATCAGAGTGCCCATGATGACCCCTGTCTACTGTCAAAAGCACCTACAGACCAGTCAGAGTGCCCATGATGACCCCTGTCTACTGTCAAAAGCACCTACAGACCAGTCAGAGTGCCCATGATGACCCCTGTCTACTGTCAAAAGCACCTACAGACCAATCAGAGTGTCCATGATGACCCCTGTCTACTGTCAAAAGCACCTACAGACCAATCAGAGTGTCCATGATGACCCCTGTCTACTGTCAAAAGCACCTACATACCGGTCAGAGTGTCCATGATGACCCCTGTCTACTGTCAAAAGCACCTACAGACCAATCAGAGTGCCCATGATGACCCCTGTCTACTGTCAAAAGCACCTACAGACCAGTCAGAGTGTCCATGATGACCCCTGTCTACTGTCAAAAGCACCTACAGACCAGTCAGTGCCCATGATGACCCCTGTCTACTGTCAAAAGCACCTACAGACCAGTCAGAGTGCCCATGATGACCCCTGTCTACTGTCAAAAGCACCTACAGACCAGTCAGAGTGCCCATGATGACCCCTGTCTACTGTCAAAAGCACCTACAGACCAGTCAGAGTGCCCATGATGACCCCTGTCTACTGTCAAAAGCACCTACAGACCAATCAGAGTGTCCATGATGACCCCTGTCTACTGTCAAAAGCACCTACAGACCGGTCAGAGTGCCCATGATGACCCCTGTCTACTGTCAAAAGCACCTACAGACCAATCAGAGTGCCCATGATGACCCCTGTCTACCTTCTAAAGCACCTACAGACCAATCAGAGTGCCCATGATGACCCCTGTCTACTGTCAAAAGCACCTACAGACCGGTCAGAGTGCCCATGATGACCCCTGTCTACCTTCTAAAGCACCTACAGACCAGTCAGAGTGTCCATGATGACCCCTGTCTACCTTCTAAAGCACCTACAGACCAGTCAGAGTGTCCATGATGACCCCTGTCTACTGTCAAAAGCACCTACAGACCAGTCAGAGTGTCCATGATGACCCCTGTCTACTGTCAAAAGCACCTACAGACCAATCAGAGTGCCCATGATGACCCCTGTCTACTGTCAAAAGCACCTACAGACCAATCAGAGTGCCCATGATGACCCCTGTCTACTGTCAAAAGCACCTACAGACCAATCAGAGTGCCCATGATGACCCCTGTCTACTGTCAAAAGCACCTACAGACCAGTCAGAGTGCCCATGATGACCCCTGTCTACCTTCTAAAGCACCTACAGACCGGTCAGAGTGTCCATGATGACCCCTGTCTACTGTCAAAAGCACCTACAGACCAATCAGAGTGCCCATGATGACCCCTGTCTACTGTCAAAAGCACCTACAGACCAATCAGAGTGTCCATGATGAACCCTGTCTACCTTCTAAAGCACCTACAGACCGGTCAGAGTGCCCATGATGACCCCTGTCTACTGTCAAAAGCACCTACAGACCAGTCAGAGTGTCCATGATGACCCCTGTCTACTGTCAAAAGCACCTACAGACCAGTCAGAGTGCCCATGATGACCCCTGTCTACTGTCAAAAGCACCTACATACCGGTCAGAGTGTCCATGATGACCCCTGTCTACTGTCAAAAGCACCTACAGACCAGTCAGAGTGTCCATGATGACCCCTGTCTACTGTCAAAAGCACCTACAGACCAATCAGAGTGTCCATGATGACCCCTGTCTACTGTCAAAAGCACCTACAGACCAATCAGAGTGTCCATGATGACCCCTGTCTACTGTCAAAAGCACCTACAGACCAGTCAGAGTGCCCATGATGACCCCTGTCTACCTTCTAAAGCACCTACAGACCAATCAGAGTGCCCATGATGAACCCTTTCTACTGTCAAAACCACCTACAGACCAATCAGAGTTCCCATGATGACCCCTGTCTACTGTCAAAAGCACCTACAGACCAATCAGAGTGCCCATGATGACCCCTGTCTACTGTCAAAAGCACCTACAGACCAATCAGAGTGCCCATGATGACCCCTGTCTACCTTCTAAAGCACCTACAGACCAATCAGAGTGCCCATGATGACCCCTGTCTACCTTCTAAAGCACCTACAGACCGGTCAGAGTGCCCATGATGACTACTGTCTAATGGGCTTGTGAGTGGCTGAACTGTATCTTGGAGCAGTGGTAGGAGGTCACCATGTCAGATGAGTCCCACTTACTTTTACCTCATGTAGACGGCCGTGTACGTGTGCACTATTTACCTGGGGAAGTGATGTCACCAGGACGCACTCTGGAAAGACGACAAGCTGGTGGACGTTTGATGCTCTGGGCAATGTCCTGCTATCCTAATGGATATCAATTTGACACGTGCCACCAAATTAAGCATTGTTGCAGACCAGGTATATTCCTTCATGGTAATGATATTCCCTAATGGCAGTGCTCTCTCAGCAGGCTAATGTGCCCTCAGCGTACGGCAGCATACATCGAATTGTTCTGAAATACAGTTTAGACATTCTTAATGTCTATTGTAGCTGGAAATGGCAGATCTTTTATGTAATATCTACAGTGGCGTACAGAGACACATTATCAGCAACCATCAGTCCTGTGTTCCAATGACACGTTGTGTTTGCTAATCCAAGTTTGTCATTTTAGGAGGCTGATTGATCATTAAAAAAAACGTTTTGAAATTATGCTAGCACAGCTGAAAACTTTTAAGATGATTAAAGAAGCAATAGTAACTTCACTAGCTCAGTATCTGGAGCAACAGAGTTTGTGGGTTAGATTTGTAGTATTTTGATTGTTTCATTATTGAAAATGTTTCATTTTTTGTACATTTCAGCTCATCATTAGATCATTTAGGGAAGGACAGAACGTCAGTGCTTAGCTTCTCTCTCAAGGAGTCACACTTGGCCAACCTCAGGTATGTGTCATGTGTTATATTAACCATTTGGCTTTCGAATAGAACACATAGTATATGGGCCTGTGGGTAGATATTTACATGCATTATTCTTGGTATACACACCTATCTTGAATGTAATGACAAGGACAACAATCTATTGATGATATGATTTAAGAAACATTTGCAAAGAGACAACTATGCAATAGTTCTAAAAAATAACTGAATGTAACTCTCCCTTAACCCAATGGAAATCTATTTCGTCCTGCTATACATAACTGCTAAGATCTTACAGATTTTCAGGCTCAAAATGGCTGGAAGAAAATAACATTCTTAATTAAGAAACTCGTCAGGCTTTTATTGTCCTGAAATATTGTCCTGTGAGGAATGGGCAATACACTGAAGATCTTTTACAATATTGTGTACTACTCCCGTCACAGAACAGAACACAGAAATGGCTCTAACGAGAACAGAAAGAGGAGTGGGAGGCCCCTGTGCACAACTGAGCAAAAACAGTGTCTAGTTTTGGAAACAGACACCTTACAGGTCCTCAAATGGCAACTTCATGAAATAGTCCTTGCAAAACACCAGTCTAAATGTGAAGAGGCACCTCCGGAATGCTGGCCTTCTAGGCAGAGTTTCAGTCACGAGTGTGGTGAGGTTTGTGTTCTACACAGTGCTTTAAGGGGTGAGCATTTCCTGTTCTGAGTTATCTAGTTTTGCTAAATGCTCACAGCTGGGGTGAATAAGCTATTAGTTGGGTTAAATAGGTTTCATGGGTGTCACCACTTTGTCTGTTATTGTTTAAAGTCAAGTGACGTGACAGGTGGTGAGTGTTAGTTTAAAGTACTTTGCTGTTGTTTGAATGTTTGTTATAAGCTGCTGTTTAGCATATTTTTACAGTAGTGTTTTTTCGCCGTTCACGGTTTGTTTCATGTTTATTGGGATAAACCTGTCCTTGAACGAAAATACCTGGCTCTGCAAAGGGCTTCCTGCACTACACCGTAAAAAATACTTGACAGTTTCAGAGAAAAAGCCATATCTCAGACTGTTCAATAAAAAAAGATTAGCATAGGCCAAAGAACACAGACAGTGGAACGTTGTAAAAAATGGTTATGTACAGAGAAATCTATGTGGTGTTGGATCACAAAGAAAAACATTCATGAGACCAAGTTGAATGATGCTGGAGGAAAACTTGACCCCATCTGTCAAGCATGTTGGAGGGAATGCAATGGTCAGGAAACCCATACTACCATCCTAAATAACATCCACTTTTTTAATTTCAGTTTGGTTTGTTTCCATTCCCTTGATGTCAATAAATACCATGAATGTGATACTTCGAATGTGCCACAACTCTCTCTGAACCATTCTACCACATTCTGATACTCAGTGTCTATTTTGACTGCCTGCTTTGGGTGAATTAAAAATCACCTCAACAGCTGTCTGTCCTTCGTCTGGCTTCATTCTCCTTCCGCACCTCACATAAAGCGTGACAGTATTCCACACCTAACAAAGGAACCATGGAGCCAGCCGTAGCTGAGCCGTTCAATAAACATGCTGCCATGCTGACCGGCCTGGGTAAGGTGCTGACCACAGTCCAGCAACTCCAGACTCGAGTGGCAGCGCCAGTGGATCCAGCAGCCACGCCGCTACCTGCCTCTCCACCAACAGTGGCTGCGGCTGAACCTGCAGAAGGATATGATGGGGCAGCCAACCAGTGACAGGGGATCAGGCTCCAGTTGGAGCTGTATTTCAGCACCCTTTGTCCAGAGCCAACGCATGGGGCACACTTCTACACAAAATGAGATCTCAGGAGCGCGTATAATTTGATGCGTATCCCAGAGGAGATCAGTGGAAGAGGGCCTTTAGCACCACTACATGCAGGACACTACGAGTACCTTGTGATGCCATACGGATTAACAAATTCGCCGTCAGTTTTCCAGTCCTTTGTGAATAGAGACTTTGGCTCAAAGGAGCAAGACACCCATTTGTAGTCTGGACTCGACCACCGTAATCTGGAGTACAGGGCGGCGAGGAGGCTAAACGCTGGCCAGTCCAGGTGGTCGTTGTTCTTTACCGGGTTTGAGTTAACCTTTACGTAAATTCCGGGTATGCGCTGTCCAGACTATATGACACAGAGGAGAATCAGGTTAAGTATACCTATAGTTTCCTGTATTGTAGAACTGGTTGTGTGATGCGGAGATCATAACATCATAACCATCTCCCCGCAGTGTCCCGTTGGATGTCCGTTATTGTCTCATGTCCTGGGCCCACACATCGTTGTCATCAGATCATCCTGGCATTGGTTGGACAATGCGTTGCCTCACCAATATATATTGGTGGCCCGGTCTGGCTGTGAGGCTGTACACATCACCTCGTGCCCTGTGTGCGCCCAGAGTAAGGCACCTAGAGACCTCCCGGCGAGGTAAGTTACTTCCTTTGCCCGTTCCACAATGACCATGTTCACACTTGTCCAGTGTGTCCTAGGATACCAGCCGGTCCTGGTCCGTGGCAGCAGAACCAGCTCGAGACCGGGGCACCAGCAGTGGAAGACTGGTTCTGGCGTGCTGGCTTATGCCCTGGGGGATTGGGTCTGGCTCTCGACCCGGAACCTACCCCTCTGCCTGCCGTGGAATCTGATACTAGAGTTCTGTCATCGGCGCCCTGACCGACCAGCTCCTCGACCTCCAGGTCAGCTTTGGGGCCAATGTCGACGCGCTGCTGGAGCCGCACGTCAGAGGGGGAGTACTGTCACAACTCCCTCTGAACCATTCTACCTCCATCTACGGGCAGGCCTGGTGTCCATCCCCTTATTCGTAAGTGAATTTAGGTTCTCTGTGTTTGGTCATTACATTGTGTGGAATTGTTACGGAAATGTTACGTATTCTGTATTGTGAGAGAAACCTTTAATAGATGTACATCTTTTTATTATTACTGTCAAGTTGACATTTAAGCGCTGTGAAGCTCATTTTGTTATTTTGACAAAAGTACTAGTGAGTAAATTGCTTTGGGTGAATATAAAACCACCTCAACATCTATTGGCCCTTCGTCTGTTTTCATCCATAATACGCACCTCAAACAAACCGTGAAATAATGTCTCATTCTGCACTACTCGCCTATAAGTATTGCGTGACAGATATTTGTTTTTTTCTCCCTATGTCTGTGCATTTTCTCTTCAGAACGTTACATAGCGTGAAAAACAATATATATATATATTATATATTTATTGTGTAGATTACTTTTTGTAATATATAAATAATATTTTTTTTTTAAGTGGAAGTTCACCCAAGTTCCTGGTCTCAAGATTTAATTCACACACCGATTGTTTTGTTTTTGTAATATCTAACACCAGATTTGTATTTTCAGGTGTTCAAGACAATGGAGAACACTTTTTTAAATGCTTCGCAGGTAGAAATTATTTCAAAAGAACATCCCACCTGAAATCTCAGAAACTTCGTCTGAGTAAGTGTCGTTGCCAGTTGAATTTTTTTTTGCAGTGGCAGGTTGCATGCTTTATTTCATTATTACACACATCTAGAGGGGCTGCTATGCAAAACAAATTAAAATGAAAACATAGTATGCAGTTTAAGTAAGTCGTAGCAAGCCAGATTTCAGGCACAGCATTCACCAGCAGAAAATGCACACTACACACGGTTTACTTTTCCCAGGGGTGCTATAGCATAAAGTTGACACATTGATTGACACACACATGCTGAAACACACACACACACACACACACACACACTGGCCCAGCATTATTGTTCTTTGTGGTAATGTAATCTAGTCTCAGCCCTGTAACCTCATCAGGCTGATGTAATAGAAAACTGGTATTTATGTTTTCCCATTGTGGAATAGAATGGAGGGAACAGGGGTGACGACCCTGATCTGAAGCCAGCGCTGATGAAGGGAAGAGGGGAGGACAGGAGAGGGGTTGAGGATAGACAGTGAGATTGCACATGGAAGTGGTGAGCCAAATAGAATAGATAGATTTGCGGAGCTGCAGATTAAACAGATTAAGGAGCGACGGATTGTTTTTTTCAACATGAAAGTTATTAAGGTTTATTGTGAACAGTGTATAGCTGAATAATTACCAGTCAGAGATCTTATAATATTAGGAGCATTAAGTTCTATGGGGAACAGTATATAACTTAATAATTACCAGTCAGAGATCTTATTATATTAGGAGCATTAAGTTCTATTGTGATCAGTGTATAGCTGAATAATTACCAGTCAAAAGGCTTATTTCATTAGGAGCTCCAACACTGTGAAATGTTACACTGTGGCAATGTGTGAATAATGGTGTGTGTGTGTGTGTTTTTCCCAGCACATATGTTATATATTATGGTAGCTAGTAAACACAGGATAAAGTGTGTGTCACATTTGCTGAAACCAAATATACAGTATGACTCAGATTAACAAATGTCGCTCTTCTTCAAGGACCAGCCAATACTTTGAACACCCTACATTCCGGCTGGTCGGCCAGATCTTAAGGGCCTAACTCACTCTGTGTGTCCACGCTACCAAGGGCTCACCTAACGGGCCATTTGCACACGGACCCAAAGACTACAGAAGCTGCTGATATCCAGTGTTCACGTACATCTAAGGCAATGGCTCAATTTTATCAAGCCGTTTCTTATAAGGCAATCAAACTGCACAAAGTGAATATTTTGTAAAGCTATAATAGGGTATGAGAGTTATTCAGGAACTTAAGTCTGCTGGATGGTTTTGTTCATTTGTTTGCTGGTGATTCCCATCACTTCATGAGATCACATTTATTCACAGGAATGTCCTTCTGATATTGTCTGATTACAAATCTGCTAAAAACTATTTGGGGTAAAAGCTTTTAATGTATTATATTCTGTAGATGTAAACGAACACAGAGGTGTTGGCACTTTCTCTTTGTGACGCACAGAGGCTTGAGAAGAGTTGTTTTCATGTAAACATTCCCATTGAGTTTTTCATAAAACGTGGTCTAAAAAAGAAATCTAAGTGTGGTGACTCAGAATAGCAAACAAAAGCGTGCAATTTGTTCCAGTTGACGTACCACTGATAACTACATACAATGTTGTGTGGTCGGCTACTATTTGAGTTTCTGCAGTGGGCAATTAGAAACACCTTTTGGAGTCAACCTCCAGGTGGAAGGTCTCTGTCATTATCCTCTCTGTCACTATCTTACTAAACAAGCTTACAAATGACAGAATAGTTGTATTTTATTGTCAATTATGTTTTTGGATTTGGGATTCCATACAGGGATCTATTAAGTGGTGAGACTTGGCCAGACAGCATAAAACATGGCCTGCACGTATTGAGACAGAAGGGTGCTGTTTCAGATGAGCTTCAGTTCCAGTCGAGATTCAGTCCCTGGCAAAATCAAAGAAAAAATCATTACATACATCATCACATACATCATTACATTTGTAGTCAGTCAAACTCCATACACTTCCATCCAATCCATACAAATGTGAACACATGCTCCCTGACGCAACGGTCATTTACTATTTAAATATTAAAACAGAACAATAAAACTGGCCACATCCCACCAGAAGCTAAATAGAATTCTGATATAAGAGGGAAATCACTTTAACCAGCGTGTTAACGGAATTATTAATTTAAGAGTAATTTGCAACTCAATTCAGTAGTGATCCAATTACTGTGTCACAGCATTTACCTCACTAATGGATGTTTTACTTCCCTGGACAAACGTAAGACACTGACATGACACTGTGAGATTCAAGTTGAGATACTTGCTCACACACACAATCTTTCTCTAACACACTTAAACACTCTTACACTCACAATGAAGTAAAGGCCTCACCAAATAAATGTTTACGCACAGGAATGTCACTTCCAAATTGATTTATGGGTTAAAAATATAGATGGTTGTCTACTCTATTAGAATTCTGTCAATGCAATTGCTGTCTGTAATCATATACAGACGTTTTCGACAAATACAGACAAATACCTGTTGATGGAACATTTGTTGTATAGATTTTAATTCAACACGAGGGCCCCTTTTGGAAAACTTGAACCCACTACTGTGGCTGTTAGTCTGGAGCCAATTCTAAACACACATGCACACAAACACCAGACTTCCAGACCGAAGATACATCCTCTTAAATGATTGAATCAGCCTTTTTTTTCCAAATGTATCCTTTGGCTCCTAAAAGGCCCAGAAAAGACATTTCCCAAGTTCCCCACTAAATCACATTAACGTTGGGTAGGCACAGTCAGGATGACTGTCACTGGCTCAGGGCTCCCTATCCCTCCAATAAATACACGTATGACGTTGTAGTTAGCATTTTCTGCTCGTGCTCATATGAGGTGGTCTGGGTAGCGTTGGTCTTTTTAATATAAAGTCTGTACATTAGCCATGAAAAAATATTGTTTGCTTTGTAATTTGTCTTTATATCCTTGTGGGAACAGGAAAATGATACACAATTTTCATTATCCCTTTAATGACGTACACTTTACGTCTAAAATAAAAGTTAGCCTCTTGTAAGTACATCTCTCTATGTGGGGATTGGTAAAAAAACATGTATATAATCTTTGGAGTCTTCCATGCTCAAGTGGAAATAGACAAAAAAAACTAAAATGTAAAGTGTATGTCCTTTTAACATCTTTGTGGGGATAACTTTAGTGAGTAAGCACACACACATCACTTACATTGCCATAATGAGCTAGTAAAAGCTCAGCTCGTTAGTCTTTTGCCAGCATGTGGTTTACAGTCAAATTAAAACCTGATTATGTTTTCATTTCACACTGTTTTATTGGTCCTGATAATAACATTTGATGTAGAGGTAAAGGATAAAAAAGACTGGCAAGAGAGATGTGAGAATGCAGAAAGAGTGTCCATCAGACCACCTCCTCTATTTTACTCCGTCACCCACGTTTTCCAACGTGCACCCGCTAATCCAGATACATACAAACACAGTCTGACCTAGAAACAACAGTTAGAAATTCATACATGCCTTTGCACACACACAATAATTATTGTGGCCCTCTGGTGCCCAAACAGCTGTCCATTTTGATTGATATACATGAGGACACAACCAAAGCAATTCATTTACCTGGTCATCTCATATGAATTCCCAGAAAACCTATTCTTATGTTATCTACCTTTGCCAATCTTCTTGTTCTGGCCCATTCCTTCCTCTTCCAATACCAATCTTCCTGTTCTGGCCCATTCCTTTCTCTCCCCATACCAATCTTCCTGTTCTGGCCCATTCCTTCCTCTTCCAATACCAATCTTCCTGTTCTGGCCCATTCCTTCCTCTCCCCATACCAATCTTCCTGTTCTGGCCCGTTCCTTCCTCTCCCCATACCAATCTTCCTGTTCTGGCCCATTCCTTTCTCTCCCCATACCGATCTTCCTGTTCTGGCCCGTTCCTTCCTCTCCCCATACCAATCTTCCTGTTCTGGCCCATTCCTTCCTCTTCCAATACCAATCTTCCTGTTCTGGCCCATTCCTTCCTCTCCCCATACCAATCTTCCTGTTCTGGCCCATTCCTTCCTCTTCCAATACCAATCTTCCTGTTCTGGCCCATTCCTTTCTCTCCCCATACCAATCTTCCTGTTCTGGCCCATTCCTTCCTCTCCCCATACCAATCTTCCTGTTCTGGCCCATTCCTTCCTCTTCCAATACCAATCTTCCTGTTCTGGCCCATTCCTTCCTCTCCCCATACCAATCTTCCTGTTCTGGCCCATTCCTTCCTCTTCCAATACCAATCTTCCTGTTCTGGCCCATTCCTTCCTCTCCCCATACCAATCTTCTTGTTCTGGCCCATTCCTTCCTCTCCCCATACCAATCTTCTTGTTCTGGCCCATTCCTTCCTCTTCCAATACCAATCTTCTTGTTCTGGCCCATTCCTTCCTCTCCCCATACCAATCTTCTTGTTCTGGCCCATTCCTTCCACTCCCCATACCAATCTTCTTGTTCTGGCCCATTCCTTCCTCTCCCCAAACCAATCTTTTTGCTCTGGCCCATTCCTTCCTCTTCTAATACCAATCTTCCTGTTCTGGCCCATTCCTTCCTCTCCCCATACCAATCTTCCTGTTCTGGCCAATTCCTTCCTCTCCCCATACCAATCTTCTTGTTCTGGCCCATTCCTTCCTCTTCCAATACCAATCTTCTGGTTCTGGCCCATTCCTTCCTCTCCCCATACCAATCTTCTTGTTCTGGCCCATTCCTTCCTCTCCCCATACCAATCTTCTTGTTCTGGCCCATTCCTTCCTTTCCCCATACCAATCTTCCTGCTCTGGCCCATTCCTTCCTCTCCCCATACCAATCTTCTTGCTCTGGCCCATTCCTTCCTGTCCCCATACCAATCTTCCTGTTCTGGCCCATTCCTTCCTCTCCCCATACCAATCTTCCTGTTCTGGCCCATTCCTTCCTCTTCCAATACCAATCTTCCTGTTCTGGCCCATTTCTTCCTCTTCCCATACAAATCTTCTTGTTCTGGCCCATTCCTTTTTTCCACAACCACTCTCATTGTCTCTATCCAATCAAGCTTAAGGCTCTGACTTTTTTGCCGTGTGCTTTTATATATGTATCCTCCTCACACTCACTCCAGCTCTTCCCGTCAATCAATCATCCACACCTCAACCCCCATCCTGCCACAGTCATAACACTTTAATTACACTGAATGAAAATTACGAGCCAGAACACCGAGTCACAAGCAGGTTGGCTTTAATTGCCTTGTGTTTTAATTCCAGTCAGAGGAAGGCGTTTCATAGGAGAGAAAGAGGTAAGAGAGGGATGAGAGGGGAGGGAGAGAGAATGTGACTTTCAGGTGACCTCCTTAACCATTCAGCAGCCAATAGCGTGAAGTAGGTTGCAGTTTTTCATCTATACGGCACACACAGCCCCTCCTCCACTCCACCCATCCAACGCCTCTCTCCATTGGTCTCTCCATCCCTCTCTCCATCCCTCTCTCTATCTCTCTCTCCATCCATCTTTTCATCTCTCTATCTATCCCTCTCTATATTCTTTTCTCCATCCGTCTTTCCATCCATTTCTCCATCTTCCTCTTCATCTCTCTCTCCATTCTTGCAACATCCGTCTCTCCATTAATTTCTCAATCCAAGCCTACATCCCTCTCTCCATCTCCATCTCCCTCTCTCTCTCTCTCTCTCTCTCTCTCTCTCTCCCTCTCCCTCTCTCCATCTCTCTCTCCATCTCTCTCTCCATCCATCTCTCCATCTCCCTCTCTCTCCCTCTCTCCATCTCCCTCTCTCTCCCTCTCTCCATCTCCCTCTCTCTCCCATCTCTCCATCTCCATCTCTCCATCTGCCTCTCTCTCCCTCTCTCCATCTCCCTCTCTCTCCCTCTCTCCATCTCCCTCTTTATGCCTCTCTCCATCTCTCCATCTCTCTCTCCCTCTCTCTCTCTCTCTCTCCATCTCTCTCCCCATCTCTCTCTCCATCCATCACTCCATCCATCTTTGTTGGTCCACACCGGGCATGATGTTGTTTCTTGGAATAGGACAAATCATTTTAGTAATTCCCAATATCAGTAAATGCGTCCAATCTCCAGCTATAAAACTCACAGGGTGGGTGTATTGAATGCTGCAGTAGGTTTTGCCCTGCAGTACAGCTCCATCATTGTGATGTAAGAGTCAAAATATGAATTGTCAGTCATCCCGTCAGTCATCCTGTCAGTCATACCGCCAGTCACATTATCAGTCACATTGTCAGTCATATCGTCAGTCATTCTGTCAGTGACACTGTCAGTCACATTGTCAGTCATACTGCCAGTCATGTCAGTCATCCCTTCAGTCATACCAACAGTCATACCGTCAGTCATACCAACATTCATCTCGTCAGTCATCCCGTCAGTCATACCAACAGTCATCCCGTCAGTCATACCAACATTCATCTCGTCAGTCATCCCGTCAGTCATCCCGTCAGTCATCCCGTCAGTCATACCAACAGTCATCCCGTCAGTCATACCAACATTCATCCCGTCAGTCATCCCTTCAGTCATACCAACAGTCATACCGTCAGTCATACCAACATTCATCCCGTCAGTCATCCCTTCAGTCATACCGTCAGTCATACCAACATTCATCCCGTCAGTCATCCCGTCAGTCATCCCGTCATTCATACCAACAGTCATCCCGTCAGTCATACCAACATTCATCTCGTCAGTCATCCCTTCAGTCATACCAACAGTCATACCGTCAGTCATACCGTCAGTCATACCAACATTCATCCCGTCAGTCATACCAACATTCATCCCGTCAGTCATACCAACAGTCATCCCGTCAGTCATACCAACATTCATCTCGTCAGTCATCCCTTCAGTCATACCAACAGTCATACCGTCAGTCATACCGTCAGTCATACCAACATTCATCCCGTCAGTCATACCAACATTCATCCCGTCAGTCATACCAACAGTCATCCCGTCAGTCATACCAACAGTCATACCGTCAGTCATACCGTCAGTCATACCAACATTCATCCCGTCAGTCATACCAACATTCATCCCGTCAGTCATACCAACAGTCATCCCGTCAGTCATACCAACATTCATCTCGTCAGTCATCCCGTCAGTCATACCAACATTCATCCCGTCAGTCATACCAACAGTCATCCCGTCAGTCATACCAACATTCATCTCGTCAGTCATACCTTCAGTCATACCAACAGTCATACCGTCAGTCATACCGTCAGTCATACCAACATTCATCCCGTCAGTCATACCAACATTCATCCCGTCAGTCATACCAACAGTCATCCCGTCAGTCATACCAACAGTCATCCCGTCAGTCATCCCTTCAGTCATACCAACAGTCATCCCGTCAGTCATACCAACATTCATCTCGTCAGTCATCCCGTCAGTCATACCAACATTCATCCCGTCAGTCATCCCGTCAGTCATACCAACATTCATCCCGTCAGTCATACCAACATTCATCCCGTCAGTCATCCCGTCAGTCATCCCGTCAGTCATACCAACATTCATCTCGTCAGTCATCCCGTCAGTCATACCAACATTCATCCCGTCAGTCATCCCGTCAGTCATACCAACATTCATCCCGTCAGTCATACCAACATTCATCCCGTCAGTCATCCCGTCAGTCATCCCGTCAGTCATACCAACATTCATCCCGTCAGTCATACCAACATTCATCCCGTCAGTCATCCCGTCAGTCATCCCGTCAGTCATACCAACATTCATCCCGTCAGTCATCCCGTCAGTCATACCAACATTCATCCCGTCAGTCATCCCGTCAGTCATCCCGTCAGTCATACCAACATTCATCCCGTCAGTCATACCAACATTCATCCCGTCAGTCATCCCGTCAGTCATCCCGTCAGTCATACCAACAGTCATCCCGTCAGTCATACCAACATTCATCCCGTCAGTCATACCAACATTCATCCCGTCAGTCATACCAACATTCATCCCGTCAGTCATCCCGTCAGTCATCCCGTCAGTCATACCAACAGTCATCCCGTCAGTCATCCCGTCAGTCATACCAACATTCATCCCGTCAGTCATCCCGTCAGTCATACCAACAGTCATCCCGTCAGTCATACCAACATTCATCCCGTCAGTCATACCAACAGTCATCCCGTCAGTCATACCAACATTCATCCCGTCAGTCATCCCGTCAGTCATCCCGTCAGTCATACCAACAGTCATCCCGTCAGTCATCCCGTCAGTCATACCAACATTCATCCCGTCAGTCATACCAACAGTCATCCCGTCAGTCATACCAACATTCATCCCGTCAGTCATCCCGTCAGTCATCCCGTCAGTCATACCAACAGTCATCCCGTCAGTCATCCCGTCAGTCATACCAACATTCATCCCGTCAGTCATACCAACATTCATCTCGTCAGTCATCCCGTCAGTCATACCAACAGTCATCCCGTCAGTCATACCAACATTCATCCCGTCAGTCATACCAACAGTCATCCCGTCAGTCATACCAACATTCATCCCGTCAGTCATCCCGTCAGTCATACCAACATTCATCCCGTCAGTCATACCAACAGTCATCCCGTCAGTCATACCAACATTCATCCCGTCAGTCATCCCGTCAGTCATCCCATCAGTCATACCAACAGTCATCCCGTCAGTCATCCCGTCAGTCATACCAACAGTCATCCCGTCAGTCATCCCGTCAGTCATACCAACAGTCATCCCGTCAGTCATCCCGTCAGTCATACCAACAGTCATCCCGTCAGTCATCCCGTCAGTCATACCAACATTCATCCCGTCAGTCATCCCGTCAGTCATACCAACATTCATCCCGTCAGTCATCCCGTCAGTCATACCAACATTCATCCCGTCAGTCATACCAACATTCATCCCGTCAGTCATACCAACATTCATCCCGTCAGTCATCCCGTCAGTCATACCAACAGTCATACCGTCAGTCATACCGTCAGTCATACCAACATTCATCCCGTCAGTCATACCAACATTCATCCCGTCAGTCATCCCGTCAGTCATACCAACATTCATCTCGTCAGTCATCTCGTCAGTCATACCAACATTCATCTCGTCAGTCATCTCGTCAGTCATACCAACATTCATCTCGTCAGTCACACCAACAGTATAAGGACTCTTGTAGATGTATGGCTCAGCATTTTCTTGGTTGGCGGTTGAGATGTTGGACCGTACCTTGTCACGTACCGTACCTTGTCACGCTCCAGCAATGTCTTAGGCGCCTGCAAGCTCAAACGTGGTTACTGGCAGGAGAAAGCTGTGTCCTTAAGCCCTGAGGTTTTAGCAGAACATTATTGGTTGAGTGAGTGGCCTGAAGAAACCCCTTGGGATGAGAGTCATACTGTAAATATTAAAGTTCTTTATAACTAATTTTCTTTTTTAACCAGATAGCTTTTAGGTCAAAGCTCCAAACTCCATAAAATAGAGTTTTTTCGCTGGACATTGTTTAAGCCATGGGTTTAGTCGCTTGCCTGAGCCAAAGCAAAAGATCACCACAAGAAACTCCTACCAATAGTGCTTGCTAGGGTGTGGCATTGATTCTTTTTAGAAGCCAGTACAAAACAAACCATTAAAATGTATTCACTCACTCATAACCTTGAGTAATTGTAATTTAACCAAGAGCTTTGGGAGTTTTGGGAAACCCACGAGTCCCCTGGCCCTCCTCTAAAAGAGACAAAAAACATTGGCAACAACCTGTCTGCCTATTGAAGAGGAGAAACTAAATAGATCCCCGCCCCCACCAGCACCCCCACCCCCACCTCTCTCCACAGCCCCCTTCTGTGCATTGATAATGAGAATGATTTATGGCTCCTCCCACAGCCGGGGTCACTACTGTAAACACTCAGATATATTAAAATTGAGACCCTGTCGCCAGACACATTCTAATCTTGAATGCTGAGATCAGAGAAGACCAGATTACAAACAAGGATACTCTTGTGGTTATCATCAACCGAGCACGCCTTGAAGCTAATACAAACAAAACAAACACAAAGTTAATGGTTGAAGGTCAAACATTAGAGTTCTGATAAATGTATATCATCTGCATAATGAAATAAGATAGTCAACTACAAATCCATCTGACATTTATAGTATCTTACGACATATAGTAAACGATTGCACAGTGAGAAACATAGTCATTGAAATACAGACATTAAATTAAACTCTAACCAAACCACATCCTCCTCTACCCATAACTAAACCACATCCTCCTCTACCCATAACTAAACCACATCCTCCTCTACCCATAACTAAACCACATCCACCTCTACCCATAACTAAACCACATCCTCCTCTACCCATAACTAAACCACATCCTCCTCTACCCATAACTAAACCACATCCACCTCTACCCATAACTAAACCACATCCTCCTCTACCCATAACTAAACCACATCCTCCTCTACCCATAACTAAACCACATCCTCCTCTACCCATAACTAAACCACATCCTCCTCTACCCATAACTAAACCACATCCTCCTCTACCCATAACTAAACCACATCCTCCTCTACCCATAACTAAACCACATCCTCCTCTACCCATAACTAAACCACATCCACCTCTACCCATAACTAAACCACATCCTCCTCTACCCATAACTAAACCACATCCTCCTCTACCCATAACTAAACCACATCCACCTCTACCCATAACTAAACCACATCCTCCTCTACCCATAACTAAACCACATCCTCCTCTACCCATAACTAAACTACATCCTCCTCTACCCATAACTAAACCACATCCTCCTCTACCCATAACTAAACCACATCCTCCTCTACCCATAACTAAACCACATCCTCCTCTACCCATAACTAAACCACATCCTCCTCTACCCATAACTAAACCACATCCTCCTAAACCCAAAACTAAACCACATCCTACTCTACCCATAACTAAACCACATCCTCCTCTACCCATAACTAAACCACATCCTCCTCTACCCATAACTAAACCACATCCTCCTCTACCCATAACTAAACCACATCCTCCTCTACCCATAACTAAACCACATCCTCCTCTACCCATAACTAAACCACATCCTCCTCTACCCATAACTAAACCACATCCTCCTCTACCCATAACTAAACCACATCCACCTCTACCCATAACTAAACCACATCCTCCTCTACCCATAACTAAACCACATCCTCCTCTACCCATAACTAAACCACATCCACCTCTACCCATAACTAAACCACATCCTCCTCTACCCATAACTAAACCACATCCACCTCTACCCATAACTAAACCACATCCTCCTCTACCCATAACTAAACCACATCCTCCTCTACCCATAACTAAACCACATCCTCCTCTACCCATAACTAAACCACATCCTCCTCTACCCATAACCAAACCACATCCACCTCTGCCTCCAACCAAACCACATCCTCCTCTACCCCAACCAATCCACATCCTCCTCTCCACTAATGGTGCATATGTATTCACGTCCTTTGCTGCAAATGCGGATCTGATTTTGAGTCAGGGGAGGTTTAGTGACAATGACAGAAGTGTAACCGACATTGGAATCCGACCAAGTTTTCCATCTAGGATGACATCACACTTATTGGGCGTGCTTGAGTGAAAGGGGGAGGGGTGATGTCAGCAATGTATGAGCTCAGAATATCAATGAGCGGGGACGGCATTAAGTTAGTGGCACTGAATCTTCCCCGTTTCTTTCTCAGCCACGGCCCCGCCCTTGCCCCACCCCTCCCTGCCGCCTCAAAGCCAGTACTCATCAAGCCAGACACCTGTCCTACTCTTTTCTCCTTATCAGTTAGACTGAGGGGGTTAACGCCTCTCTAGTTATCTCTGAAACCCGCTTCACGAGTTCGCACTTACATGCCAATTAAGGGATATAGGTTTAATGCGTATTTGGCGTGCTGTCCGGAGGGAGGGTTCCGGGCTCGGAATCCGGCCCGGGGCTCCGGGCTCGGAATTTGGCCCGAACCCAGAGTACCCCCCGCATGTAAGTGGTTAGGACTAGAATTTGAGCGGAGAAGGGGTGGTGGGGGATGCTGCGAGCTGTCAGCGGAGCGAGGTAAGACTGCTGAGTCTATATGTACCCTCTAGCTGTTAATTGCTGAGGGCTTCCACCTGTAATTAATTAGCTGGAAGTCCTCCTCCCGAACCTTGTTAGTAAACCTCATTTCACGAGTTCGCACTTACATGCCAATTAAGGGATATAGGTTTAATGCGTATTTGGCGTGCTGTCCGGAGGGAGGGTTCCGGGCTCGGAATCCGGCCCGGGGCTCCGGGCTCGGAATTTGGCCCGAACCCAGAGTACCCCCTAACGCTAAGGAGCCGAGGACAGCCGCTGGATTATAAACCCCCAGAGAGCCGCGCTTGGCGGACTGGCATCGCGAGGAAGGGTCAGAATTGTTTTTTTTTTTTTTTTTTTTTTAAATGTTATTTATTATTATTATTATTATTTTATTTATTTTTTTTTTTTTTTTTTTTTTTTTAATTTTTGTTTATTAATCTATATATTTTTTTTTTTTTTTTTTTTCATTTTGTTTATTAATCTATATTTTTTTTTTTTTTTTTTTTTTTTTTTTTTTTTTTTGTATGCGCGCGGGCCTGTGAAGCCGTTCACGGCCTGGACTAGGCGGGCCCTGCTGGCCTGTGGACGTGGGGCGTTTGAACGTTTGTTGCGGGACTGAGGCCCGCTTGGTGTTCCTATTCCGACCGCTGGGAGACCAATGCTCGCTGGACGGAACGGGGAAACGTGGGAGCTTTGCTGTGGGACCAATGCCCGTTTGGTATAGATTTATTCCGACCGCTGTGAGACCAATGCTCGCTGGACGGAAAGGAGGAACGTACAGGAAAGTGAGTGCTTGCCCGGGAGGTTCTCACGCGGCATCTGCTGGAGACCAATGCTCACTGGATGAAAGAGAGAACGATGGGCTCGACCGGGGAAGTTCTCACTCCGTCCGCTGTGAGACTAGTGCTCGCTGGACGGAAAGGGGAAACGCGAAGGGGGAAAATGAGTGCTTGCCCGGGAGATTTTCTCACGCGGCACCTGCTGGAGACCAATGCTCACTGGATGAAAAGAGAAAACGTTGGAGCTCGACCGGGGAAGTTCTCACTCCGTCCGCTGTGAGACTAGTGCTCGCTGGACGGAAAGGGGAAACGCGAAGGGGGAAAATGAGTGCTTGCCCGGGAGATTTTCTCACGCGGCCTCTGCTGGAGACCAAATGCTCACTGGATGAAAAGAGAAAACGTACGAACTCAACCGGGGAGGTTCTCATTCCGTCCGCTGTGAGACTAGTGCCCGCTGGACGGAAGGAAACGGGAAATAGCGAAAGTGAGTGCCTGCCCGGGAGATTTTCTCACGCGGCATCTGCTGGAGACCGAATGCTCACTGGATGAAAGAGAAAACAGGAGCGCTCTACCGGGGGGGCTCTCACTCCGTCCGCTGTGAGGCCAATGCTCGCTGGACGGAAAGAGAGGACAGGAAAGGAACAAGGGGGGGTTCTATTAATTAGAACGGAGTTCTATTACTTAGTTGATTTAATTGTCCATTTATCTATTGGTTGATTCGTTTACGAGGGTTTGGTGAGCTATTTTGATATGGGACCGATTTGTCCTGATATAGCTTTGGAAAGCGTCGGAGGACCATCTCCCTAGGGCTTGGATCTGCTGTTGGGAGAGGCCTTTTTGGGCTGCTGAAGTTGCTGCCCCGATGCGGAATGAGTGGCCTGAAAAGTGTTCTGCTGGAATGCCTGACTGCTGGAGAACGGATTTGAGGTGCTTCTGGAACCAGAAACGTGACACGGGTTTCCGGGATTCGTCCATGAACAGGGGTTCCAGAGGAGATCTAGCCTGGGATCTTCTCCGTTGCAGGTAAACCCGAATTGACTGGTACGGTTGGATTTGCGAGGCTAGGTTAAAAATGTAGATAAAATGGCCTTTATTGTTCTGGTCGGTCTTGCTTCGTTTAATCAGAAATGAAATTGCCTCGTCGTCTATTACTGATAGGTCTGAGATGGTGGGGTGGATTTCGGGGTCGAATTTGGAAGTGGTGGTGAGTTCCGAGCACCTGAGGAAGCCGAAAAAGGCTAGGATAAACATGGCGTCAAGTGTGCGGGCGGCACCTAGGGGCTGGTAGCCTGTGCGGAGGGTGTAAATGCATTTGGTTAAGATATCAAGGGTTAAGGGTTGCCTGGCGTCGGTACGGGTGGGCTGGGATCTTTGAATCCCTTTAATCAGGAGGGAGGTTTGTGCGTTGCTTATTCCGGGGGGGAGCGCCGTGCATCAATTTATGGAAAAACTGGATGCCGCTCAGGTACCCTCTAATGGACCCGGCTTGTAAGCCCTTTATAGTATAAAGATAGGAGGTGAAAGACGTTATGGAAAGAAGGGAAAAATCGGGGAAGGGTAGGTTGTAAGAAGCGTGGAATGTTTTAAAACTTTTCCAGGCGGTAAGGTAGGATTGGAGGGTCCTGGGGGCGACTGCGTGAAGGATGGTGTTGAGTGATGCGTCGAGCAGGGTTTTTAGCGGGTGGTTTACGGGAATATCAACTCTGAATAGCGAGGTACCGGAGTAGGGATACGGTCCGCCTCCGGAGCCAGCGTCCTGAATTTCTGAAACAGAAAGCGAGACAGGGAGTCAGCGATTTGATTCTCCGACCCGGGGATATGCTTAGCGACGATAATGAATTGGTCGCAAGCTGCGATCCAGGTGAGGCGCCTTAAGAGTGGCATCGGAGCGGGTGAATGGGAACGACCTCTGTTAATGCAGTGCACGGTCGCCTCATAGTCGCAATGCACTAGGATGCTTGTAGAGGACCATTCCTTCCCCCACGGGAAAGCTGCTACTACGAGAGGGTAGAGCTCGAATAGCGCCGAGGATTACGGTAATTGCTGGAACTGGGGTGGCCACGGAGCCGCGAACCAACGACCTTGGTAGAAACCCCCGAACCCGATTGAGGGGGCGGCGTCTGTGGACAGTTGGATGTCGGTGGGGGACGCGACGAGGTTTTTGTGGAAAAACGATAGGCCGTTCCACTGTTTTAGAAATGTTACCCATAGCCTAAGTTCGTCGCGGCATGCTTGGGTTAAGGAAATGGGGTCCTCTAGCGAGTGGACGGAGGACGCGAGTGAGAGGAGATGCGATATAAAGGGGCGACCCTGCGGGATGATGCGCGTCGCGAAGTTTAAAAGGCCAAGCGGGGACAAGAGTTCGCGTTTCGAGAGAACCGATTTCTCGAGGAAAGTAGAGGAGACGAGAATTATTCGGTCGATTTTCTCCTTTGGCAGGGGTGCTTGGAATTCCCTAGAATCCAAGTTAATCCCTAGGAACTCGATGGACGTCGCGGGGCCCATGGTTTTCTCCTCTGCGAGGGGGATTCCAAGCTCGGAGAAGACGTTTTGGACTGGGAGGAGGTGCGCGGCCGGGATGGCGTTGCGAGGCGAGATTATTAGAAAATCATCTAGCAGGTGAATGAGGTGGGGGATGGCGTAGTTGTTTGACAAGATCCAGCAGACTGCTTCTGATAGCATGTCGAATATTTTAGGGCTGCTTTTGCATCCGAACGTTAGACGTACGGCGAAATAGTATTTCTCGAGCCAGCGGACTCCAAAGAGATGCCATGAGTCGGGATGGATGGGCATGACTTTGAAAGCGGATGTAACGTCAACTTTGGCCAGCCAGGCACCCCGACCCGCGATTTTAATCATGTAGATGCCTGGTCTATGCCGTGGAATTTAAGCGAAGATTCGTCGAGGGGACAGGCTGTTAACACTTGGGAACGGGGAATTGCGTGGGGCTGACAGGGTGATAAAAAGCGTTTTTATCTCGTCCGGGTGGATGGCCGTTCGAAATGCATGCGTGAAATTTTTAATTTATTTATTATTATTTTTTACGGGAGTCGTCGAATAATTTGGGTGTTTTATTTGCGGGTTTAGGCTGGACGTACGCTGCCGCAGAGCTACAAATATGCATGGAACGGCTGCGTGCTCTATGGCATCCGCCCGAGTTGAAATTATCACCGATCTGCCTGCCTTCGATAAGACCGGAGACCTGGGTTCAGTGGGTTGCGCTGGTGGTTGCTGTACGAGGTACGTAGCGGGTGGACAAATAGGGTTGCTCGAACCGGAGTGGGGAGGAGGGGAGGGGGAATGGCGGCTGGAAGGATGAAGAGTGAGCTTGCGCAGCGGCGGGCGGGCCCGCGCTGGTTTGGAGCTGTGGGGCTGCGGGCCTGCGGGCCACTGCCGGTGGGCTGGGTTGTGCCGCTGCCAGTGGGCGGGGTTGGCACCTGGAGGGTAGAGAGACTGGAGGCGAGGGTTAGCCTGTACTGCTGGCTGCAAAAGCTTCGCGCTAGTGCCCGGGGCCGGAGCTCGGGGCCGCTGGAAAGGGAGAGGGTTATTAGGGGTATAAGGCTGAGCTGTAAAGGGGAGCCGCTGGGCTCGTCCGAATGCGGCGCTGCGGCGGCAGAGGCATTGGCGGAGCAAAGCGAGCCGTGTCCTGAGCAGGAGGACGACGGAGTTGTCTGGGGCGGTATATTTTGAGCCCTGCGGGTTTTGCCCTGCCTGCGGGCCGGTTTGGGAGACATATAGGTCGTACGGCTCCGCTTTGTGCGTCTTCCTTGAGACCTGTGGGTCCGACTTGCCCAGCGCTTGTCTTAGCCCGGCTACGGTCCGGTTCCCGACGGGAGGGATCGTCGGGATGGTCGAGCGGTAGGAGGAGGCCGGGGAAGAGGGTGGTGGTTTTGCTGGGGGCGGCGAAGCCTGGTACCGGCGTCCGGGTGAACGCGCGGATGGTCGGGCCGGGGTGCGGCCGCGAGAAGCCCTGGGCTCAGGAGTGGCGTCCGGCATGACCGAAATGGTCGGGAGACCCGCGACTTGCGGGGGACATTCCTGGGATTGCTAGTGCCTTCCGCGGAGGAAGCGCTTTAGCGAGACGAGTAGTATCTGGGCGAGAGAAGCTGCTGCGAGCTGTCAGCGGAGCGAGGTAAGACTGCTGAGTCTATATGTACCCTCTAGCTGTTAATTGCTGAGGGCTTCCACCTGTAATTAATTAGCTGGAAGTCCTCCTCCCGAACCTTGTTAGTAAACCTCATTTCTCCTCGTGGGTGGCACCTTAATATTAATTTACCTTTTTTATTTCTGTCTGGTCTATCTATGTTCTCTGCGTCCCAGATGTACTGTACGGTGTTCTCTCTTAAGTCAATGTTACTGACACATGAACCACCCTTCTTCCCTTCTCTATCTTCATCTGCAATTGTTCTCTACCTCACCGCCTGTTTCTCCGCTCCTTTATTCCCTCCATCCCCCCCCCGCGCAGCCTAACTCCAGACCCAGGGGAGGGCTCTTTAAGGGTCTACAGACTTAATTACTGTAATTGGGTTTTTGACACTTTAGACTGAAGGAGGGAGGTTATTGGTCTTATATAAGAGCCTCCATCTTCTAAAAAACAAAACTATTTCATTCGCTGAGAGAAAGCAATTTATTCCCAAGCACACAGTGGCAGTTAGTTTTTTTATTATCACTCCCTCCATAACTGTGTGAGTATGTGTGTATGATGTGTATAATGTGTGTCGTGTGTGTGTGGCTGGGTGAGTGTGTGAGTGTATGCACATGTGTGTCTTCAGATGTTTGAGAAACTCCCAGTAAAAGTGTTAATTGAGCATTTAATGAACACTGAGTTTCCTGAGTATTTTGGGGGTTCCTGAACCTGTGTGTTGTTGGTTGCGACAGGGACAACTTACTTCAGAGGTATGCCGTTCCCTATTGTGGCTCGGCAGGAAGTCCGAATGAAGCTGGGCCAGAACTGGGCCTCGGTAACAGACGGCCATTGCTGCCTCAGAGTGAAAAAGGAGGAGTAGATGCCTCTGGAACTTGCCAAGTTCTCCACATCACCATCAGCTGCTTTCAATGTTTATCAAATCACATCGGTGTGCCAGATGTCTGGCTGGATGAGGCAACAGATGAAGAGACAGGCATACTCACAACTGTCCTTTTTCTGTCACACACACTTACCCACCAACAGGGGACATTTCTATAGCAGCCTCCATATTGGTCTTTTTGGTTGTTGGGAGGTCAGGAATATAAATGCTGCTTCACTCCTGATTAGGCCAGCGGATTCAGGGTCCACCTGGGTCATGTCTGATTCAGGGTCCATCTGGGTCATGGCTGGTTCAGGGTCCATCTGGGTCATGGCTGGTTCAGGGTCCATCTGGGTCATGGCTGGTTCAGGGTCCATCTGGGTCATGGCTGGTTCAGGAGGGTCATGGCTGGTTCAGGGTCCATCTGGGTCATGGCTGGTTCTGGTGCTGCTGAATGAACAGATAACACCTCCTTGCTGTTTTCTCCTCACCCTTTGTGGTCTTCTTTCTCTTGTTAGGTCACGTGCCTACTCCCACTATCACTCCTTTTTCCAAACTATCCTGTTTATTTTAGCTTTTAAGACACTGTAGGGCTTGGATACTCACAGCATGCCAAAACTGAAGACATACTTCTGATTTGACTGAAAAACTCACTTTGGATATAAGCTGTCTGTTCTGTTTTTATGGCATGTGGTTCTATATATGTTAATTCCAAGGGGCCTTGGCCCCGAATGAACCAGTAACCTACTTAATGAGTATTTGCAGCAGCTCCAAAATAGACTTGATGTTATACGTCTCATATGTAAAACCTGTTCGATATCCGCCCTGAAATGATTACCGGCCGGGTGACGTTAACCGGGTCGGGGTGTTTCCATTGTGGCGGCAGGTGCGCAAATAAGACTGTGATTAAACGCAGACAAATAAAGGTACCATGGGACCTTATCGATCGAGGCTCATCTGTGCAGCAGCGGTGTCCTCCTAGCACCCGCACCCCCACCCCTCCCTTACTTCCGGAGAAGTAAGAATTCGTTTTTAAACGAATGTTTTAGATTTCTTTATAACTGTTTTTTAATAACAATTTGCTCTGGAGCACTTTGAGATTGTCTAAATGTAAAGTGAGATTGTCTAAATGTATTATTGTTATTAAGGTTACCACATTATTGGTATATTTTTCAATAGTCAGTCGAGCGTCACAGTCGTTGCCATTTATTCGGGTAAATGGGTTGCAAAATGCAAATGACCTATAGGGTTTTAATGAAATATATAGATTTATTAAACTGTTTTATATTATAACTAGGCAATGTATTCCTTCCATTCTCCATTCTGTTGAAATAACCATATAACCAAGTAACCATATAACCAAGTAGCCATCAGCATTGGACCAAATAAGGAGGTGCATGATAACTTATCGATCCATTCCAGCCTCCATATCCCTCCTTTAACCTCTCTCACACACGCACGCACACGCACACGCACACAGTGGGTCTTAAGCAAAAGGAGGCAGATTGTATTCGCATCTCTGAATTTGGGGCGTCAGCTGCAGCAGCAGGAGTGTCCCTCCGGGTTGGTTAACTGACCGGCCAGTTACTGTGCGTCCGTGCACCGATATGACCACATCTCAACCACCACCACCACATACCACACGGATTAACCAGAGCGCATGGACACGTTCTGAACTCTGACTTTGTCTGGGTAAGTGTGTGTGTACCCAGAAGTTTCCATCGTGTTTTTCTGGTTCTCTGAATTTTAAAAGCTATATGTTTTTTGTAAATATGTGTAAATTGAATAGGTGCTTGTTTTAAATCGTACGCATGCGTCAATAGCCGATTAAAAAAAGTGGAGATCTACTTTGCATGGTGATATTTTAGCCTATTCTGTTTGATGAACTGTTTCTACCCGGTACATTCAAATGCAGAGCGGTGGACTGGTTTCTGTACCCGGTACATTCAAATGCAGCGCAGTGGACTGGTTTCTGTACCCGGTACATTCAAATGCAGAGCAGTGGACTGGTTTTTCCAGCAGGATTCAGCGATCACATCCCAAACGTGCATGCAAACCTATATATGCGTTGTTAACATCTAACTTTCAGTAAGTGATGACATTACCACTTTACAACAAAAAACATGTATGCGTTATACAATGAAGAAACTGTTAACGCGATTAGTTCGATACTCCGGCTTGGTCCAAATGAAGAGTCCCCACCAGGTATCCAAGTCATGGCTCTGATGATATCGAGGTACCGGGACCGTGTGCTGTTTGAGAGTGTATAGTGGCCCGATGGGCTCACATGAACTGATCTGATGATCAGTCTGTTGAAGATTTGATTGACGATCCGCGTCTATCTGCGGCTGGAGAGGAACAGTGTGCGCAGATGTTTGATTACCAGCGGTAGGTTAGTGGTGGGTAAACGGTCCCCACGGAGCGAGTGTCTTTATGGATCACTTGGGTGCCACTGGCACCATGCAACATGCTCGCATATATAAGGATAATAAACCCATTTGAGGCGCTGAACCGGTTCTTGGCCGGACGCATACGAGTCCAGATGCGGGGTTACCTGCATGAGCCGTGCGCCAGTTTACCACTTTTTGCGGTAACCTTTTGCGCCACTGAAAAAAATGCGATCATATTCGCATTGATCTGAACCTGACCTGACCCCCCCGGGTGTCGTGCGCATCGATCTATTGATCGCATCTTGGATTTATGGAGGGTGGTTAGGGACTCGTACTGCTCTGGCTACGATGGGTGGGGGTTTAAAATGTGACATACTCAAGTTGCTGTGTGTAAAACGTCCATTTAGTACCTTATTTTGTTTTGTGTGCGTGTGTGTGAACTATGTTCTCAGTTTGAGAGATGACACAGTATATAAGAGAATAGTTTTGTGGGTAGCTTCCTGTTAGGCATCATTGTTGTGTGCGTGTGCGTGTGCGTGTGTGTGTGTGTGTGTGTGAGTGAGAGAGAGAGAGAAAGAGAGAGGGAGGGAGAGAGAGAGAGAGAGAGAGAAAGAGGCAGGGAGTGGATTTAAATCTGTGCGCTTATACTTTATATGTGCATGAAAATGTGTCTGTGTGTGTGTGTGTGTGTGTGTGTGTGTGTGTATGTGTGTGTGTGTGTATGTGTGTGTGTGTGTGTTACAGGACAGAGAGCAACATTAGTATCACTCTCAGGCATTAGGTCTGTCATGTCTGGTAAATAACCATTCATCAGCCTCTTCTCTCCAAGTGAAGCCACCCGAGATCCAATCCATTAGACACAGAGTGTTTGCATCACGACACTGAAACATTATGACCACTCACAGGTGACGCGGGTAAAGTTGATCCACTCCTAACAAGGACACATGTCAAGTTCCATGGAGATTAGATGGTAATCTAACGATCAGTACTTGTAGTCGACATGTGGGATGGAGGAGAAATGGGCAGGAGTAAAGAGCTGAACGACATTGATAAGGGACAAATTGTTATGGCCAGACGACTGGGTTAGGTCATCTCTAAAACAGCAAGGCTTGTGGGGGGCTCCCGGTCGCCAGTGGTGATCTACTGACAGTGGTTCGATGAGGGACAAACAAGAGAAGGCGACATGGTGTTGGGCGTCCAAGGCTCTTCGATGCGCGAGGACAACAAAGGCTATCCGTCTGATCTGAACCGACGGGAGGTCTACTGTGGCGCAAGAAACAAAACATTTTAATGACGTTATGGGAGGAATGTGTCACAACACACAGTGCATTGCACCCGGCTGTATATGGGGCTGTGTAGGAATGTGTCACAACACACAGTGCATCACACCCTGCTGTATATAAGGTTGTGTAGGAATGTGTCACAACACACAGTGCATCACACCCGGCTGTATATGGGGCTGTGTAGGAATGTGTCACAACACACAGTGCATCACACCCTGCTGTATATAAGGTTGTGTAGGAATGTGTCACAACACACAATGCATCACACGCTGCTGTGTATGGGGCTGTGTAGGAATGTGTCACAACACATAGTGCATCACACCCTGCTGTATATAAGGCTGTGTAGGAATGTGTCACAACACACAATGCATCACACGCTGCTGTGTATGGGGCTGTGTAGGAATGTGTCACAACACACAATGCATCACACGCTGCTGTGTATGGGGCTGCGTAGCTGCAGACCGGTCACCCACGATGACCTGTTTGGGAATGGTTTGAGGAACTTGATGAAAAGTTTAAGGTATTGTCCTGGCCAACAAATTCCCCAGATCTCAATCCGATTCAGCAGCTGTGGGATGTTCCGGAACAACAGGTCTGATCCACGGCAGCTCCACCTCACAACTTATACATTACTGGAAGGATCTGCTGTTAATTTCTTGGTGCCAAATACCACAGGACACTTTCAGGGATCTTGTAGAGTACATGTGTCAGTGCTGTTTTGGCATATTAGGCAGGTGGACATTATCTCATCTCATCTTCAACCGCTTATCCGGGGTCGGGTCAGTCCTCTGTTAGAGTACTCAGTTATGGCTGTGTGTGTGTGTGTGTGTTGGGGTTCTGTAATTGTTTCTTCAGGGAACGATAGGAAGTAAGTGTGTGTACCGTACATTACCCTTAAAGAACATAGCTGTACTTAACATGTATGTGTGTGGTGATAAGAGGGTATTAGATGGCTCCTCTAGCAGTCTGAGTGGTGTATGGTCGATCAAGACTGAATACCAGTGTTTAAAATAAATGTGTTTTAGGCGTGTGTGTTCTGTGAACAGGTGAGTGTGGATAAGAGAGTCGTGACTCCTAATGGATGATGGAAAGCAAAGATAAGGGATGACGGACAGGATATCTCATGGATAATGGACAGAGTAGCTTACGGGTGATGGAAACGATAGATAATGGATGAGTGTAGAAGATGAATGATAAAGAGGATAAAACCTGAATGATGGAGAGAATATATCATAGATGATGGAGGATGGTTCATGGATGATAGAGAGGATAGATAGTGGATGATATATAGGATAGGTAATGGATGATAGAGGATAGATAGTGGATGATATATAGGATAGGTAATGGATGATAGAGAGGATAGATAGTGGATGATATATAGGATAGGTAATGGATGATAGAGGATAGATAGTGGATGATATATAGGATAGATAGTGGATGATAGAGAGGATAGATAGTGGATGATATATAGGATAGGTAATGGATGATATAGGATAGATAGTGGATGATATATAGGATAGGTAATGGATGATAGAGAGGATAGATAGTGGATGATATATAGGATAGGTAATGGATGATAGAGAGGATAGATAGTGGATGATATAGAGGATAGATAGTGGATGATAGAGAGGATAGATAGTGGATGATATAGAGGATAGATAGTGGATGATATATAGGATAGGTAATGGATGATATATAGGATAGGTAATGGATGATATATAGGATAGGTAATGGATGATAGAGGATAGATAGTGGATGATATATAGGATAGGTAATGGATGATAGAGAGGATAGATAGTGGATGATATATAGGATAGGTAATGGATGATAGAGAGGATAGATAGTGGATGATATAGAGGATAGATAGTGGATGATAGAGAGGATAGATAGTGGATGATATAGAGGATAGATAGTGGATGATATATAGGATAGGTAATGGATGATATATAGGATAGGTAATGGATGATATAGAGGATAGATAATGGATGATATAGAGGATAGATAGTGGATGATATATAGGATAGGTAATGGATGATAGAGGATAGATAGTGGATGATATATAGGATAGGTAATGGATGATAGAGAGGATAGATAGTGGATGATATATAGGATAGGTAATGGATGATAGAGGATAGATAGTGGATGATATAGAGGATAGATAGTGGATGATAGAGAGGATAGATAGTGGATGATATAGAGGATAGATAGTGGATGATATATAGGATAGGTAATGGATGATATATAGGATAGGTAATGGATGATATAGAGGATAGATAATGGATGATATAGAGGATAGATAGTGGATGATATAGAGGATAGATAGTGGATGATAGAGGATAGATAGTGGATGATAGAGGATAGATAGTGGATGATATATAGGATAGGTAATGGATGATATATAGGATAGGTAATGGATGATATAGAGGATAGATACTGGATGATATAGAGGATAGATAGTGGATGATAGAGGATAGATAGTGGATGATAGAGGATAGATAGTGGATGATATAGAGGATAGATAGTGGATGATATATAGGATAGATAGTGGATGATATATAGGATAGGTAATGGATGATATATAGGATAGGTAATGGATGATATAGAGGATAGATAGTGGATGATAGAGGATAGATAGTGGATGATATAGAGGATAGATAGTGGATGATAGTGGATGATATAGAGGATAGATAGTGGATGGTATAGAGGATAGATAGTGGATGATATAGAGGATAGGTAATGGATGATATAGAGGATAGGTAATGGATGATATAGAGGATAGGTAGTGGATGATAGAGGATAGATAGTGGGTGATATAGAGGATAGATAGTGGATGATATAGAGGATAGATAGTGGATGATAGAGGATAGAAAATGAATGATAGAGGATAGATAGTGGATGATATAGAGGATAGGTAATGGATGATAGAGGATAGATAGTGGATGATAGAGGATAGATAGTGGATGATATAGAGGATAAATAATGTCATAAAGAAACAGCATTCTGCATTTCCCCTCCCTTTATTCACCACACTAAGCCCTCTCTTTTCCTCCCCTATTCCATCCTTGTTTCTTCCAGCCCTCTCATTTCTTTCTCCATCTCCTCCTGTTGTCCATCTTTCTTCCTACCCCCTTTTCTTGTTGTCCCCTCCCCCCTCTTGCCCCACTTCATTCCCTCCACTCACTTTATTCCCTCTTTCCTCCTTTCTTTCTTTCTCCCCTCTCACCTCTCATCTTTTCCCTGGTCTTCCCCCCTCTTGTCCTCTCTCCATCTCTTCCCTTATGTCCTCATTCTCCAACTCTCCTCTCTTGTCTTCCATCTCTCCCTCCTTTTCTCGTTCACCCTCTCTCTGCACTTTTTCCTTCTCTTCTGTGAGTTGCAGATGCTATCAGTAGCCGGCTTCCAACCTGCTCCCAAACCTCATCTTCATCCATCCTCTTTTTCCTTTCCTCATCCCCTGCTTATCTCCTATCTCCCTGCCAACCTCTCATCCTCTCCTGTTACACACGATGTGGACCAAAATATTAGTTACATTGATTTATACACAGACTTCACACAATTGATTGATGCCACATCAGTGATTGTGTTTCTTTCTCACGCTGTGTTTCTTTCTGTACACTGTACTTCTTTTCATGATAGTCAAACAAATCTTTGGTGTTCTGGCTCATAGTGAACATCAGTTTCTATACTGAACTGCACAGCAGGACAGATTAATAACAAACTAACATGTTACAGCTGGCTGACAAGTCTAAATACAAAGAATCAGGACTCACTGGCTTGGTTTGGAAGACTACAGCCACAAATACATCAATCAGCCTACACACTCTGGCCTCAACACTGTCTGGCCTTAACACGGTCAAGCCTCAAAACTGTCTGGCCTCAACACTGTCTGGCCTTAACACTCCATGGCCTCAACACTCTTTGGTCTTAACACTCTTTGGTCTTAACACTCCATGGCCTCAACACTGTCTGGCCTTAACACTCTCTGGCCTCAACACTCCATGGCCTCAACACTCTTTGGTCTTAACACTCTTTGGTCTTAACACTCCATGGCCTCAACACTCCATGGCCTCAACACTGTCTGGCCTTAACACTCTCTGGCCTCAACACTGTCTGGCCTTAACACTCTCTGGCCTCATCACTCCATGGCCTCAACACTGTCTGGCCTTAACACTCTCTGGCCTCAACACTGTCTGGCCTTAACACTCTCTGGCCTCATCACTCCATGGCCTCAACACTGTCTGGCCTTAACACTCTCTGGCCTTAACACTCCATGGCCTCAACACTCTTTGGTCTTAACACTCTTTGGTCTTAACACTCCATGGCCTCAACACTGTCTGGCCTTAACACTCTCTGGCCTCAACACTCCATGGCCTCAACACTGTCTGGCCTTAACACTCTCTGGCATCAACACTGTCTGGCCTTAACACTCTCTGGCCTCATCACTCCATGGCCTCAACACTGTCTGGCCTTAACACTCCCTGGCTTTAACCTGCACTGGTACCAACACACAGTGGCCTCAACTTGCCGTTCCTGATTGAAGCACAGTAAGAATGACAATCTAAAACTCATCCAACTGCAGAAGCTGCAATAGCAATCTCTATAAGTTCATACTAAATATCTCATTTGAGTTTCCAACTTTGACTGATGTCTTTAACAGCCTTTCTTTCTGAGCGATTGTTAAGGGCATGTTAGTTTATGGTTACATCCAGGGCCGTAGCTGATGTGGGGAAAGATGCGTGTGATTCACGGGGCCCTTGGCTTGGGGGGGCCAACTGAACGTAATAATGTCAATGACTTCTGTTTGTCGGGGGTCCCTCACCAAATCCACCAAATCGTTCCCCGTTAGGGATTTTGCAGACACAGGCCACGTGCACTTCGGTCTATTCAATCATAATCTGAATAATTTTCACAAAAGTTAGTTCTGAACAGTCCTGTGAGTTGAAATCTAGCTTATATTCCAACCGTTGAGTGATTTATTTGTGGTTCACCCACGGGGAACCACGGCCAACAAACTCGATTCAGGAGTCAAATCCAAAGCCACGAGTCACAGGGCAACATCAGCTCCCTGATGGATGGCTGTCGGAAATCAATCCCAACAACTCTAGGAAGGAAAAAAAGACTGTGTCAAAAGAGACAGCCCCCTTTGTCATCTCAGTGTTGTAATCACAGATTCCATCTTCTGTCTGAACTCCGCTTGCTCTCTCCTCTTTCCCTTTTCCTGTGCTATCAACAGACAGGCTGAGTCTCACCGGGGGAAGAGGAAGACAGGGCCAAAGGGAAGAAGACAGACAGAGATCCAAGATACGCATTGAATGACTGACAGACAGACAGGTTTTTAACTCGGTTGAGGAGAGAGGAGCAAAAGGGGGTCTTAAAAGAGGCAGCCCAGTGTGTTCAGGAGAGCTGTTACCCCTTTAGAGCTCCACCCCCTGAAAGAATCCCGGGGTCTTCCACCCCACCCCCCTCTCAACAACTTTACGACAACAAATCGCCGTTGCCATGGAAAAGACGTACTCCCTCACAGCCCACTACGATGAGTTCCAGGAGGTCAAGTACGGCGGTCGCTATAGCAGCGGCACCCTTAGCAACGGCATGAGCCTGCACCTCGGCGGCAGCTTGGACCGGAACATTGGGCGGGGCCGGGGAAAAGGGGGTGGTACCAGCGACCGTTGCCGCGACCTGAGCGGCGTCAAAAGCGGACAGGGACTTCCTCGATGGAGCCGCCGGGAGATCTGCCTGCTCTCCGCCTTGGTGTTTGCCGCCGGCATGTGTGTCATCCTGGGCTGCATGCTGGCGCTGAAGTACATCTCCCTGGACACCCAGCAGGAGGCGCACTGCCGACAGGACTGCCAGAAAAGGCGCCTGTTGGTCCGTGCCGCGCGCTTACTCCAGGCCAACATCGACCCCACCATCCAGCCATGCCAGGACTTCTACAGCTTCGCCTGCGGTGGCTGGCTGCGGCGCCATGGCATCCCCGAGGACAAGCTGAGCTACGGCATCATCACCGCCATCGGGGAGCACAACGAGGAGAAGCTGCGGCGCCTCCTCCTGGAACCTGTGCACCGGCGAGGGGCCGACTCGGCGGAGCGAAAGGTGAAAGAGTTCTACCGCTCCTGTGTAAACATCCAGGAGATTGACAACCTGGGGTCGGGCCCCATGACGGAGGTTATCGACAGCTGTGGCGGATGGGACCTGGTTGGAGCGCCATCTGGAGGTGCTGGCTGGGAGAGCAGTACCGCACCGGCTAGACCGGACTTTAATGAGCTTCTCTATAGGACCCAGGGCGTTTACAGCACTGCTGTGTTCTTCTCCCTCACGGTCAACGTGGATGATAAGAACTCCTCACGGAACGCCATCAGGGTGAGTGGGAGAATCGTCCAACCGGCTCTGTGGGTTTAGTGTCTGTCTTCACATGTGACTTTTAAAAAGGGCTGTACTCTTGATTAAGACTGTTCTCTTGACCATATCTTAGATTGATCAGGAAGGTCTCACACTGCCAGAGAGGACTTTGTACCTGGGTCAGGATGAGGACAGTGTAAAGGTAACTGTCATCTTTTCAGACATCCACCACTTCCTGTCTGCCCCATCTAGCAAACTGTAAGCTCCTGTCAGCTGGGGTTCCTGTCTGTCCCGCTCCACCTTATGTCGTGCTGTCCATTATTAACGCTGTCATATAGTTGTCCAATGTCCATTAATGATGATGTCATGGTCAGATCCTGGCGGCGTACAAGGCCCTGATGGAGCGCCTGCTAAGCATGCTGGGAGCTCACAACGCCACACAGAAGTCCAAAGAGATCCTTCAGCTGGAGACACGTTTGGCCAATGTAATGATAATACTAGTCATATTTATACAAAAAAGTTGAAACTATGATCTCAAGTGTGTTCGTTTGTTCAGTTGCAATGTTGTTTTTTAATCTCTTTCAGATCACTATATCGGAGTATGACGAACAAAGAAAAGACATCAGCACCATGTACAACCGCATCACCCTGAGGCAACTCCAGCGCATCGCTCCCAGTGTGAGTGACACACACACACACACACATCTGTGTATATGCATTGTGTATACGTTAGTATGTGTGTGTTTGTGTGAAACAGAGTGATGGATTAAGAGTGAAGTGTGTATGTCAAGCAAGAGGGTGTTCTTGTGTTCATCTGCGAGCCTCATAGCCTCATAGCCTTGTAGCCTCATAGCCTCATAGCCTCATAGTGAAGCCACCCTGCGGTGAGACAAGGCGCTTACGGAAAGGAGGAGCAAGACAGGGAAAACCAGGAGAGGATGGATGAGACAGGGAGTCAATATGGAATAAAGAACGAACAAGGGTTCTGGGGGGGGCTGGGAGACTAGGTGTCACAGATTTTCCAGGTCTGGTGTAAAGAATTGAAGGACGGAGTCAAGTTTAGTTCAGACAAGGAAAGTTTACTCTCAAAATAGAAATCATAAACGTACCCAGTCGTACGTGATGAGAAAATAATAAACAAATGTTCGTCGTAGCGCATCCAATCTCTAGTGCTCAAGTTAAACAGCTCACACACGGTGGCACCGCTAACATATAACACATAGACAGCCCAAACGAGGACCTCTATCTACTATGTACTTGATGTACTGTACATAATCTGGGAAGTGGACACAGGGCGAGACAATTATGTGACCCAGATGGTACAGTGGAGCTAGAAGACCGGAGCGAGTGAAGCAGGTGGTGGTGGACTGGCCTCAGAGCGAGCTCTGACACTAGGGAAGAGAAGCATCGAAGTGGAGGAGAGATAGAGGCACTGGAGAAGATAGGAGGGGCCAACTGTGAAGATACCTAAATAGAAGTAGAAATCTGGACTGTAATTTGAGTTTAAGAAAGGGAAGGAAAGTGATGGAGGAATGGCCGACGAGAGAGGTGATTTAGGGTTAAGAGAAATAATGGATGTAGAGACAGACAGGTGGATGTAGAGACAGACAGGTGGATGTAGAGACAGACAGGTGGATGTAGAGACAGACAGGTGGATGTAGAGACAGACAGGTGGATGTAGAGACAGACAGGTGGATGTAGAGACAGACAGGTGGATGTAGAGACAGACAGGTGGATGTGGATGGAAAAAATAGACAGTAGCTGCAGCTGTCGCTGTTCCTTTACACAGGTTACCCTGTGGAGAAATGTAATACCAGAAACCAAACAAGAATGTTCAAATGGTTTTCTCATGAAAACAGCTGAAACCCAACAAGGTTGGGAAAGTGTTGGCATTTTATATTTTTATCGTGTCATTCCAATGGCTGCTAATAAATAATAATACAGAGATTACAGGTTTACTGTCAGTGGTTGAAGAGAAAGTGCATTGGGGCTGACTTGAGAGCAGGATGAGTTTAGTGCCTTCTCCCTGGACTATGGTTCTATGGTTCTATTGTTAAGTCTCCCAGAACAACAAGAGCAACATTTTGTTCTCTTCTGGTTAATAAACCAACTATACTGTTATCCTCCTCTACCATCCAATCTCTGCTTGTCACAAATGGGATGACAGACACAAGTGCAGGGCGAACGAAGGATATTTATTGAATCAAATTGCAACTATAACTGAAAAAACACTAAACAAGACATAGGCAATAGTAACGTTGGTAAAAATCACACAAATATCTATAAAACACACTGGGAACGGAGGAACTATGCAATGAAACATTGAAACAAGTGTCGGAGGGCCAAACGAGGGAAAGAGGGCGTTGGATTTCTCGGGCACGGACATCCTGCCGTGCCAAAGGGTGACACGTTTCCCTTTCTCATCTGGCTCTTACTCCATACTCCTCTTGGTATTCATATTTCCTCTTCCCCCTAATCCTTCTGTCTTCTCTTCCATGAGTACAGCTGCATTGGAAACGCTTGCTGGACAGGATCTTCCATGACAATTTCTCTGAGGACGAAGAGATAGTGGTATTGGCTACTGACTACATGCAGAAGGTCTCGGATATCATAAAGACCACCTCCAAAAGGTGAGAGACGAGAGTGGGAGGAGAGAATGGCTGGATCATGAAAGGCAGGGAAAAATACAAAGATGAGCGAATGAACCGTACAAGAAGTCAATAGCAACCGATTTATGCAGTGTAGAGTTGTGCAGTTGCAAGCATGTGCGGTCTAAGTGGTTTTTTTTAGCTGATGCTTTAGAGCGGGCCTAGTTATCCTGTCATTTGTTTTATTGCAGTCATTCAGCATGTATAGATTCAGTTTTGAGTGCGCACGTACGTATTCAGGGTGTCATTGGCAGGTGAACTTCCAGCGTTATCGCGGCTGATTATTATCGACCTGCAACTTGACACACGCACCCGCGGCACATACACACACGCGCACATTGGCTACACACGGGCACATACACACACACACACCCGCACATACACACGCGCACATACACACACACGCACATACACGCGCGCACATACACACACGCGCACATACACACCCGCACATACACACGCGCGCACATACACACGGGCACATACATACACACACACGCACATACACGCCCGCACATACACACGCGCGCAAATACACGCACATACACACACACGCACATACACACACACGTCCGCACATACACACGCGCGCACATACACGCCCGCACATACACACGCGCGCACATACCCACGCGCGCACATACACACGCGCGCACATACACACCCGCACATACACACCCGCACATACACACCCGCACATATACACCCACACATACACACGCGCGCACATACACACGCGCGCACATACACACGCGCGCACATACACACGCGCGCACATACACGCGCGCACATACACACGCGCACATGCGCACATACACACGCGCACATACACACCCGCACATACACGCCCGCACATACACACGCGCGCACATACACACCCGCACATACACACCCGCACATACACGCCCGCACATACACACGCGCGCACATACACACCCGCACATACACACCCGCACATACACACCCGCACATACACACGCGCACATACACACGCGCACATACACACCCGCACATACACACCCGCACATACACACCCGCACATATACACTCTGCGCTGTCAAATGTACCTCAGGTTTCTCTAGCTAGTGCGAGTCAGGTGTCTGTTACAGAGCATACCTCTCTCTATACTGACTGCTGTTATGCATTTGTCTATAGGTTACACGCCTGTTTGTCTGTCTGCCTGTTTTTATCTGTCTGCCTGTTTTGTCTGTCTGCCTGTCTGCCTGTTTTTATCTGTCTGCCTATTTTGTCTGTCTGCCTTTTTTGTCTGTATGTCTGTTTTCATCTGTCTGCCTGTTTTGTCTGTCTGCCTTTTTTGTCTGTATGTCTGTTTTCATCTGTCTGCCTGTTTTGTCTGTCTGCCTATTTTCATCTGTCTGCCTGTTTTGTCTGTCTGCCTGTTTTTATCTGTCTCCCTATTTTGTCTGTCTGCCTTTTTTGTCTGTCTGCCTGTTTTTATCTGTCTGCCTGTTTTGTCTGTCTGCCTATTTTGTCTGTATGTCTGTTTTCATCTGTCTGCCTGTTTTGTCTGCCTGCCTGTTTTTATCTGTCTGCCTGTTTTGTCTGTCTGCCTGTTTTTATCTGTCTGCCTATTTTTTCTGTCTGCCTTTTTTGTCTGTCTGTCTGTTTGCCTGTTTTTATCTGTCTGCCTGTTTTTTTTCTGTCTGCCTGTTTTGTCTGTCTGACTGTCTGCCTGTTTTTATCTGTCTGCCTGTTTTGTCTGTATGCCTGTTTTGTCTGTCTGTCTGCCTGTTTGTCTGTCTGACTTGCTGTACTAATCTAAACTCAGTTCATTTGTGTCCTTAAAATTACTTCTCAAATATTTAAATAGAAACTACATTATAAATTGTATTCAGTCTGCCTTAAATCAAATTCCTCTAGTGATCTTCACCAACATGCGTCTGTCCGTATAACTTTATTCTTTGTTTTCAATACTCTATAACTTCTACAGCCACCTTCCTCTTATTTAACAACCCCCATCCGTTCTTCCTTTGCTCGGACTCTATTACCTCTCTTTATCGCCTTTAATTTTTTTGGTTCTCCTAGTTACGTAGTTAATCCATTCTTTTTGCAGTGTGTAGAGGGAGATATTCTTTCAAACGAGAAGAGACACACACTGGGTTGATTGCTCTCATAAAATGTCATGTCATATAATATCAGATAATGTAAAAATAATCATATTATGATGCTCTTCTGTAACCACTCTTATTATCATCGCCATGGTGATGACCGGCATTTGAACAAATCCTCTTTGATCCTTACACTGCTGGAGGCTCCAGAGATGTTCTCCCTTTCTTTTGTTGTGGTCCTCCGCTTTCTCTTCTCTTCCGTTGACATCTCTTTTTCTCTCCTGGTGGGTTTAGTAATACATCTCTCTCTCTCTCTCTCTCTCTCTCTCTCTCTCTCTCTCTCTCTCTCTCTCTCTCTCTCTCTCTCTCTCTCTCTCTCTCTCTCTCTCTGTCTCTCTGTCTCTCTCTCTCTCTCTCTCTGTGTTTTCTTCTCCTTCACCCGGTCTCTTTTCATCACTGTTGCTCCGTTTCTCGTCTTTCCTTCATCTCTTTCCAACTTTCTTTCTGGTTGTGTCTCGTTGTCTCTCCCATCACATCCTCCTCATTCTTTTCTCTTGCCCTCTCATCTGTCTCTCCTTTACTCTCCCTGCCAACTAACTGGGTTATTGCACTCTTCCTGTTGCTCCTCTCCTCCAAATCATCTGTTCCATTCCTCGGTTCCTTTTCCTTGGTCTCAGCTCTCCATCCTGTCCCAGTCTCTCTCTCTCTCTCTCTCTCTCTCTCTCTCTCTCTCTCTCTCTCCCTCTCTCTCTGTCTCTCTGTCTCTTTTTCCATCTTGTCACATTTTCTATCTCTTCTCTCGCACTCTCTCTCCATACTCTCCCATTCTCTCTATCTCTCTTTTTCCATCCTTTCAATTCTCTCTCTCCTGTTGCCCAATTCTCTCTCTCTCCCTCTCATTCTCTTACCCAACCTGTCCAGTAATTGGCTTCCTCTCTCTCTCCATACTCTCCCATTCTCTCTCTCTCTCTCTCTCTATCTCTCCTCCTGTCCCATTCTCTCTCTCTCCCTCTCTCTCTGGCTTCCTCTATCTCTCCACTTTTGAACACTAATATAAGAATCCCTCCTGTTGAGAAATTCTATATAACTATAATTAAGTTATATAGATAAATCCATGATATGTGTTTAATCAAAGGTAAGCATTGCACAGACTCACAGGCTCTTGTTAATACCACCACACACTGTGCACCATTTGTTCATTTACAAATCTTACATTATATGCCCTGGTGCTTCTCAGTATGGTGTCCCTCCACGATTCTTTACCAGAATACAGAGAACCCACAGAGAACCCACACAGAACCCCCCCCGACCCAGAAGGATACCACGAGCATTCACATGAGAGTAATCTCATCCATCCAAAAAATCCCACAAGTTCAAGCAAGCCCAGGCATGGCACAGTCTGTAAATGTCTTCAAACTCCCTGGCGTTCCTAGAAGTCCAGATTTCCAGATAATTCCTCTGCCATTTTGCTACCCTAATGCAGGTTTGCAGTCGCTAACAAGCACTCCGTCTCTCTTCCTCAAACACTGCCCTCCTAGTGACATGCAGATTCATTTGGACTCAGCAGGGGGTACGGCTGTGTGACTGTTGCTACATGACTGGGGTGTTTGACAGATACCAGCCATATGTCTGTCTGGCATATGGAACAGCAGCGCTGAGAGGTCACTAATACTGCCAAGAAACATTTTTTGTCTAGGTTTTGGAGACTGGCTTTCCCTACAAGCTGCTCTGACACACACACACGCACACACGCACGCGCACACACACTCACTCAGTCTGCTGTCACAGTGGGCACTCAGTGGAACGTTCTGTACCTGCAGGAAGGGTGACATACAGCGAATACAGACTCATGTGTGGTGTTCTGGGCTCCATGTGGCCCCCATTTGTCCCCTTGCTGTCACTCACATGGTCCTGATCTCTGACAGAATCTGGCCTCTGTGCACCTATCACTCTATCACTATCATTCTATCACTCTATTTCTACCACTCTATTACTACCGCTCCATCACTACCGCTCTATCACTCAATCACTACCACTCTATCACTACCGCTCTATCACTATCACTCTATCACTCAATCACTACTGCTCAATCACTAGCACTCTATCACTGTTGCTATATCACTACCGCTCTATCACTACCACTCTATCACTCAATCACTACCACTCTATCACTACCGCTCTATCACTCAATCACTACCACTCTATCACTATCACTCTATCACTCAATCACTAGCACTCTATCACTAGCACTCTATCACTACCGCTCAATCACTACCACTCTATCACTCAATCACTACTACTCTATCACTACCGCTCTATCACTACAGCTCTATCACTACCGCTCTATCACTCAACCACTACCACTCTATCACTACCGCTCTATCACTACCGCTCTATCACTATCACTATATCACTTACTCTTTCACTACCACTCTATCACTCAATCACTACCGCTCAATCACTACCACTCAATCACTACCACTCAATCACTACCACTCAATCACTACCGCTCTATCACTACCACTCTATCACTCAATCACTACCACTCTATCACTACCACTCTATCACTACCGCTCTATCACTATCACTCTATCACTATTACTCTTTCACTACCACTCTATCACTACCACTCTATCACTCAATCACTACCGCTCAATCACTACCACTCTATCACTCAATCACTACCACTCTATCACTATCACTCAATCACTACCACTCTATCACTAGCACTCTATCACTAGCACTCTATCACTGTTGCTATATCACTACCACTCTTTCACCCAATCACTACCGCTCAATCACTACCACTCAATCACTACCACTCAATCACTACCGCTCAATCACTACCACTCTATCACTATCACTCTATCACTACCACTCTATCACTACCGCTCTATCACTACCGCTCAATCACTATCGCTCTATCACTACCACTCTATCACTCAATCACTACCGCTCAATCACTACCACTCAATCACTACCGCTCAATCACTACCACTCTATCACTATCACTCTATCACTACCACTCTATCACTACCACTCTATCACTACCACTCTATCACTCTATCACTACAGCTTTATCACTACTGCTCAATCACTACCACTCAATCACTACCACTCAATCACTACCGCTCAATCACTACCACTCTATCACTACAGCTAGCTCTATCACTCTTTCACTACCGCTCTATCACTACCACTCTATCACTCAATCACTACCACTACATCACTACTGCTCTATCACTACCGCTCTATCACTCAATCACTACCACTATATCACTACCACTCAATCACTACCACTCTATCACTACAGCTAGCTCTATCACTCTTTCACTACCTCTCTATCACTACCACTCTATCACTCAATCACTACCACTACATCACTACTGCTCTATCACTACCGCTCTATCACTCAATCACTACCGCTCAATCACTACCACTCTATCACTACAGCTAGCTCTATCACTCTTTCACTACCGCTCTATCACTACCACTCTATCACTCAATCACTACCACTACATCACTACTGCTCTATCACTACCGCTCTATCACTCAATCACTACCACTATATCACTACCACTCAATCACTACCACTCTATCACTACAGCTAGCTCTATCACTCTTTCACTACCTCTCTATCACTACCACTCTATCACTCAATCACTACCACTACATCACTACTGCTCTATCACTACCGCTCTATCACTCAATCACTACCGCTCAATCACTACCACTCTATCACTACAGCTAGCTCTATCACTCTTTCACTACCGCTCTATCACTACCACTCTATCACTCAATCACTACCACTCTATCACTACAGCTAGCTCTATCACTCTTTCACTACCGCTCTATCACTACCACTCTATCACTCAATCACTACCACTACATCACTACTGCTCTATCACTACCACTCTATCACTCAATCACTACCACTCTATCACTACCGCTCTATCACTCAATCATTACCACTCTATCACTACCACTGAATCACTACCGCTCAATCACTACCACTCTATCACTACAGCTAGCTCTATCACTCTTTGACTACTGCTCTATCACTACCACTCTATCACTACCACTCTATCACTCAATCACAACCACTACATCACTACTGCTCTATCACTACCGCTCTATCACTCAATCACTACCACTCTATCACTACAGCTAGCTCTATCACTCTTTCACTACCGCTCTATCACTACCACTCTATCACTACCACTACATCACTACTGCTCTATCACTACCACTCTATCACTCAATCACTACCACTCTATCACTACCGCTCTATCACTCAATCACTACCACTCTATCACTACTGCTCAATCACTACCACTCTATCACTATCACTCTATCACTATCACTCTTTCACTACCACTCTATCACTCAATCACTACCGCTCAATCACTATCACTCAATCACTACCGCTCAATCACTATCACTCAATCACTACCACTCTATCACTAGCACTCTATCACTGTTGCTATATCACTACCACTCTATTACTACCACTCTATCACTCAATCACTACCACTCTATCACTACCGCTCAATCACTACCACTACCACTCCATCACCACCACTCTATCATTTTCACTCATTCACTATCAATCAATCACAATCTTTATAATATTATAATGAAAAAATGTCTATGATTGTATCAGTATCATTATATCACTATCTTCCACTACCGTATAATTACTAGAAAATTATCAATATGACTTGCTTGCTATGCAGTTCTGTCATTCTGCCACTATCCCTGTAATTATACCACTATTTCTATAACTACTAGTTGCTCTCTAATAATGTCATTGCAGTTCTATAACTATCACACTAAGTGTAAAAAAAGTATAAAAAACGGTTTGGAACTGTGTGAACAAATGTGTGTGTGTGTGTGTGTGTGGTGAAGTAAGTTTGTTGATATAAGCTATACGACCACTACAGAAAGTAATGTCTCGAGGTATTCTGGAGGGACACAGTATTTTGTCTTAGTAATGAGCTCCATTACAATCCATTCTTCTAATGAGTTTAATTCCTTACCCCATGTGATTCCGGGCTATTGTTCAATCATTAGAATACATTTTCTAAAGCCTTTTCATTTGGGCCTAGTCTCACAGGTTTTCTAAGTCTTCCACGTGGGATTAGATTAAGAAATGAAACCACGCACTATATCTATCTCCAGCTGTGCCGCTTGAAAAACAACTGATCTGCGACAAATGAATAAAACAGGTGACAGATTCAACAAACCCAAAGATGCCAAATCAAGCAAAGCTGCGACACACCTGCAACACACATCTGATTGGTAGAGGTCACACAGAACACACTCTCTCTCTCTCTCTCCGCCCGTCTGTCTGTCTCTCTCAATTAAATTATTTTCAGAAGTGCTTTGTTGGCGAGACAACGGGTCTTTGTTGCCAAGGCAGTTTTGATTTATGTCAATTGTAAAAACAGGGACCAAAAATGGTTTCACATGTAGGGGAGTGTGACAGTTGGAGGGACTCATGTCCTGAGGGCAGAACGACTATGTTCACTCTGTGGGATCCTTCAACACATTAAGCATGACTGTACATCACTGGGAAGGAATTTAGGAATACACGAATGACTGATCGCTGTCTTTGATTTTTTTTCCTTTCCTTTCTACTTTCTCCTTTCTCCCTCCACAGTATACCCCGTTGTATCTCGTGCATCTTCCTCCGCTGATTCCCTCCTCACTAACTTGCTTGTGTCTTCTGAGGTCTACTTCTTCTCTTCGCCAAGACCTTCTGTCTTCCCCATTCTGCAATTGAAGCTTGTCACTTTTACCAGATGATGCCACAGTGACTCTCTGTGAGGCACTCTTTAATTATCCAATAAGGACTTGTTAAAACCTCCACAGGGTTCTCCATAACTACATGCTGTGGCGTATCGTAGCAGCGCTCAGTGAGCACCTGTCCACAGCATTCCGGAGCACCATCCATGAGTTTTCCCGGGAGATTGACGGTACGGAGCGTCAGCTGGAGCTGGGAAGGTCGTGTCTCAACCAGGCCAACAAGCATTTCGGCATGGCCCTGGGAGCGCTATTCGTCCAGAAGCACTTCTCCTCTCACAGTAGGGCTAAGGTAGGCTGTCTGTCTCCATATCAAATCATATCATCACACAAAACAAGGCCAACATAGGTTTGCTTCTGTCTTTTTTTTATCTCTATTCTCACAGCAAGGTCACGTTAAGTCATTTTTAATATATGCCGTTCTCTTTACTTGTACTAGGCCAGGCCAGGGTATAGTTTATTTAACGTCTGTCTGTCTGATTAATTTCTGTTTTTGTAACTAATGTCTAATAGAAATATCAAAGAATTTCATCGTGAGATTTTCATTAATTCTCCTATTTCATGTTATAGTATCTTCAGTTCATTCTAACCTCCATAACCTGCTTATTAATTAAGAAGGTCTTTATTTACCTCCAACGTCTTCCATTCTGTGCCCAATGCCATCCTTGCCTCAAGCCCAAAACCCTAGCCACTTGACAGCTAACCCTTCTTTTTACTTGCTATCTATGTATCAGAGAGTTGGGGTTCTGTTTGGCGTTGGGAATACCTAATAACTACATTCTTCTCTGACACTTCCACTGACCCCCAACCTTTGACCCTTGATATCTCCCCTTAGGTACAGGAGCTGGTAGAGGACATAAAGGACTCACTGGATCTACGGCTTCAAGAATTGGACTGGATGGATGAGGAGACTAAAACCGCAGCCAGAGCCAAGGTCAGCATACCACACACTAGTGAAACACCTCACACTATGGTCAGCATACCACACAATAGTGAAACACCTCACACTATGGTCAGCGTACCACACAATAGTGAAACACCTCACACTATGGTCAGCGTACCACACAATAGTGAAACACCTCACACTATGGTCAGCATACCACACAATAGTGAAACACCTCACACTATGGTCAGCGTACCACACAATAGTGAAACACCTCACACTATGGTCAGCATACCACACAATAGTGAAACACCTCACACTATGGTCAGCATACCACACAATAGTGAAACATCTCACACCAAGGTCAGCATACCACACAATAGTGAAACTCCTCACACCAAGGTCAGCATACCACACAGTAGTGAAACACCTCACACTATGGTCAGTATACCACACAGTAGTGAAACACCTCACACTATGGTCAGTATACCACACAATAGTGAAACACATCACACTATGGTCAGCATACCACACAATAGTGAAACACATCACACTATGGTCAGCATACCACGCAATAGTGAAACACCTCACACTATGGTCAGCATACCACACAAAAGTGAAACCCCACACACTATGGTCAGCATACCACACAATAGTGAAACTCCTCACACCAAGGTCAGCATACCACACAATAGTGAAACTCCTCACACCAAGGTCAGCATACCACACAGTAGTGAAACACCTCACACTATGGTCAGTATACCACACAGTAGGGAAAAACCTCACACTATGGTCAGTATACCACACAATAGTGAAACACATCACACTATGGTCAGCATACCACACAATAGTGAAACACATCAGTCTCTGGTCAGCATACCACACAATAGTGAAACACCTCACACTATAGTCAGTATACTACACAGTGGTGAAACACCTTACACCAAGGTCAGCATACCACACAATAGTGAAATACCTCACACTATGGTCAGTATACCACACAGTAGTGAAACACCTCACACTATGGTCAGTATACCACACAGTAGTGAAACACCTCACACTATGGTCAGTATACCACACAATAGTGAAACACCTCACACTATTGTCAGCGTACCACACAATAGTGAAACACCTCACACTATGGTCAGCGTACCACACAATAGTGAAACACCTCACACTATGGTCAGCATACCACACAATAGTGAAACACCTCACACTATGGTCAGCGTACCACACAATAGTGAAACACCTCACACTATGGTCAGCATACCACACAATAGTGAAACACCTCACACTATGGTCAGCATACCACACAATAGTGAAACATCTCACACCAAGGTCAGCATACCACACAATAGTGAAACTCCTCACACCAAGGTCAGCATACCACACAGTAGTGAAACACCTCACACTATGGTCAGTATACCACACAGTAGTGAAACACTTCACACTATGGTCAGTATACCACACAATAGTGAAACACCTCACACTATTGTCAGCATACCACACAACAGTGAAACACCTCACACTATGGTCAGCATACTACACAATAGTGAGACACCTCACGCTATGGTCAGTATACCACACAGTAGTGAAAAACCTCACACTATGGTCAGCATACCACACAATAGTGAAACACATCACACTATGGTCAGTATACCACACAGTAGTGAAACACCTCACACTATGGTCAGTATACCACACAGTAGTAAAACACCTCACACTATGGTCAGTATACCACACAA
>CM055755.1:11825233-11862737 GCA_029465975.1 Dallia pectoralis
ACTAAATATGCATTCACTTACAGTACACCGACCCCTCTGGTCCATACTGCCATGTGACGAAGCACACTTAATATGCATTCACTTACAGTACACCGACCCCTCTGGTCCATACTGCCATGTGATGAAGCACACTTAATATGCATTCAGTTACAGTACACCGACCCCTCTGGTCCACCCATACTGTCATGTGATGAAGCACACTTAATATGCATTCACTTACAGTACACCGACCCCTCTCACCTCCCACCGACCCACACTCGCTGTTTGTCCTCCACCCTCACTCCCCCCCGTCTCAGCCTCTACTGACATCACAGCCTGTCTTGTGGTTTGCTTTTACTTCGCAGAAAAACCAATGGTAAGTTACAGGGCATGCAGCAGAGGACAGAGAGCCAGACAAACACATCAGACACAAGCGCTCGTTTTTCGTCCCGCCTTCTCTTTTCATTTCTCTCCCCGTCTATCCCGCTCTAAAGTATCCCCCCATATCATTACGTTATTCTCTTAATCTCTTTCTCTGGTTCAGTCTTTCCAGCTGGAATCCTTCAGCCCACATTATACGACCCGGAGTTTCCACAGTGAGTACGACTCTGAATATTCCCAAGCATTCGCCTGCCGGTAAATTGTTAATTAAGACCTTGATTAGTGTTAGCAAGCGTGGTGGTAAGTAGAGCACCGGGCCGGATTGAAATCCTACACACAGGGAAGAGTGATACTCCTCATTACCGTTGCCAGGGTTTCTCCCCACCTGGTCCCTGGTGTTCTGGGTCCAAACCACTTCCCTGTCACCGAACAATCGAGCAACGCGCCATTTGTAGTCGGTTCACTCGCATCGCTCCACGTAATTCATTAGCAGCGATCGTCGCTCCCACGCAAATGACCGCTCCAGCCACCCACGCATACCAATGATTAGAATATGATATTAGATGTGGCGCAGTGTTTTCCGTGGACTTCTCACTGCAGCGGCTCTAACCTGCCACGAAGACTCTGTCCCGGCGCTGTTATCAGGCCCCAGGTAATGAAGCCTCAATCAGCGCCTCCGTTCACTCAGGTTTGGAGAGCGAGAGTATCGACGTCCTGTCAGAAAGTCATTTTCAGACTTAGCCACGTGGATAGCTCCGGGCTGTCGCCTCATTGCATCCTTTTCCATCTGCGCGGCCTGACGCACAAAACCACTCACGCCTCAGTTCCCACACACCTCAGGTCAAGGAGAGGTGGACAAGGCTTTTACTGTTTCAGCCATTAAGTGTTATGATACTGACGGCTCTTGACTGTGACGGGTGTAACACCGCCCCCTTTGAGTGAGAAGCTAGAACTGCAGGCTGAACATTGAAAAACGTTTTTTATTTGGTAGATTTGAATGACTGAATGTTTGTTCCTCCTTCTCCATGTCCTACCTCCTTACAGATCTCTGAACTATGGAGGGATAGGTGCCATTATTGGTCATGAGCTGACACATGGATATGATGACTGGGGTGAGAGGGAACTTCCTGGTTAAACAAGGGTCCAAACGTTGAATAGTCAATCGTGCGTAAACAACAGTAGTCTAATTTAAGATGTAACTATGTCAGTTAATATAAATTTTGAAGTATTTTGTCCACATTGGTAATCCTAAATAACTTGCCCCAAGTTAGTGGACTGTTGATGTGGACCTGCAGCAAGATATGACTTCCTGTGTACCCCTAACACAACCAATGAAATCAGTCAATTTACAGCAGAGATGAAAGGGTAATAGCTAACTGTATCCAACTGCACCTAGCAGCATGGTTGCATTTTAAAGTGATGTCAATTTGCTCTTAGGTGGCCAGTATGATCTCTATGGCAACCTGAAGCAGTGGTGGACAGAGGACTCATACAAGAAATTTCAGAAGAAATCGGAGTGCATCGTCAAACTCTACGACAACTTCACAGTGTACAACCAGAGGGTGGGTGTGCAGCTTGTCTTGACTGTTTACTGGAAACACACACAACTGATGGTATCTAAGTAATGGCATGTTTCCCTCTGTCTGTGTCTACAGGTCAATGGGCGTTTGACTCTGGGGGAGAATATAGCCGACATGGGAGGCCTCAAATTGTCTTACTTTGTGAGTAAGATCTTCCCACAGGCAATGTTAGATGTCAAACCTCAGTGATCTCATGTCTGTCAGTCACTAGAGACTATTGTCAAGCTCTGCCTGTAAGTCATTGACTGTATTTAGTCTTTTTTTATCTAGCTGTGCTTTCTCATTTAATCCACTCCCTGTCCAGTCATCCAGTTCTATCTTCTATCTCTCTCCAGGCATATCAGAAGTGGGTCAGGAAACATGGCCCAGAAAGACCTCTCCCTGGACTTAAATACACACATGAACAACTACTCTTCATTGCCTTTGCCCAGGTACACATCAAACTATGTATATAGAGTCAATAAACAGTCGTGGACAATTATGGACACCATTGTACATTTGCATTTTTCAGTCAGTTTAAACTATCATACTGTGTGTCTGAAAGTGAGCTTGAATCCTTGTGACATTAGATTGAAGTGCTTTCACTCTCATTCCAACAGTGCTTTGCTGTAGTCTTAAATCACATTTTCTATTGTGGCCATGTCCAAGGAGGTTGACTAAATATTGTTTAACATCACATACAGAGAAACAGGAACATCAATGCCTTGGAGTTGGACTTTAGACCAGTTCTCTGGTTTTCTGTCTATTCTTCATGCTCTTTGCAGTACACATACTGACAAAGACAAGTCCTAACCTAATTGACATGTATGTAGAGAATCACCAGCTTGAAATCCAAATATTATTTTTTATCTTTAATTACTAAGACATATTGTCATTGACTAGGTGAGAAACAATGATTTTTAATTGATATAAAAATGGAGTCCTTAAAACTTTGCCTTTGTCAAAGAATTGTTAATTTTCAACAACAATAGCCTTGCAAACCTTTGGCATTCTAGTTGTCAATTTGTTGAGGTAATCTGAATAGATCTCACCCAAAACAATTTGATGTTAATTGACAAAATGTGCTTTTGAAAGGTAGTATAACAAGGTAAATATTTATTTTACATACATTTGATATAATTCATCAATTGTAATAAATTAATTCACTCAGTCCCCAAACTGCAGTCAGGTCAAGACCCCAATGAGGACTACAAGGCTGCAGTTGAGCTTCCCTGAGACGGGTTCTGGGCGTATTTTACTCTTCAGTGTGAAACATTTGCTACTGTTGTCCAGATGGCTAATTTCAGACGTGCCAACGAACGTACAGTCAGTGGGGGTCCTGGGTTGGCGTAGAAACAAACGGTTTGCGGTTGTGAGGCTTGGACACACTCCCAACTGAAGTTGTAGGCGTCTTCTAATCGATAATTGTACATATAAATGTCTATCAACGAGGCCGGTGGACGTCTGTCTGCAAGCCAATTGCACAATTCTTTAAAAAGCAGTGACATCTGTGTCATTGTGTTGATGACCGTGCAGTTTAATCAGTCAGGTAGACGGATAATCTTGACAAAGGTGAGACTTACTGAGTGTCTCTTTGCAAGAAGTTTGAGAGAAATAAGCTTTTTGCGTGTGTGCCATATTTCTGGGGTATTGAATTTCAACTCACGAAATAATACTGTTGCCTGTGTGTTCAGTGTACAGATTAACAACGCTGTCGTATTTCTCCTATTAGAACTGGTGTATGAAGAGACGATCTCAGTCCATCTACCTGCAACTGTTGACTGACAAACATGCCCCGGAGCACTACAGGTACAGGCTGTGACCCCGCCCCCAAACCAATGATGACCAATGAGCGTCACTGACAGGCCATGCTGAATATCCTCTAATTGGACGGTACTTTCTCCTTCACTCCTCCCCCTCACGCAGGGTGATCGGCAGTGTGTCCCAGTTTGATGAGTTTTCCAGAGTGTTCCACTGTCCGAAGGGTTCCCCCATGCATCCTGTCGACAAATGTTCCGTGTGGTGATTCTCAAACTTTGACCCCTGAACTCCACCAAGTAAAACAAACCTGTAAGCTGAAAAATCTCTCCTCTGCTAACTAACTGGTCTGAGGTGTTGTGTTCACTTTAGATTTTTCTCATTTTTATTTTAATAACAAATAACCTCTTAACCGCCTGGCAAACCCATGACAACTTGATTATGAACTTGTGTAAGAATATCATTTAATATAATAATATGTAGATGAATTTGAAGTATGCGTATCATGGGCTGGCCTTTAGGTTTAGGACTTGATATGACGTCAAATCAGTATAATCATTTCAATCACTTTTAAAACCATGATATGGATAGTTGCAAAGATTGTCATTAAATCCAATTCAATCCCACAGGTTCAGAGCTTTGTGTATTAAGGGACCAGTGTTGCACTGGCTGAAAGACAATGGGCGATGTGGTTTGCTTGCACAGTACAACGGGATCCAAGTGCTGCTTGTCAATGTTGTGAGTGTTTCCTATTAGTGGGGACTGTGCCCCCACCCAGCCCTCCCAGTGTGTGAACAGAGAGGCGGCCCCTCCCATGGCCCCTCCCATGGCACACCCGTTCATCATCACTGTTGTTGCTCGGCTTTGGCTTTACAAACATCGATGGAACGGTGTCACTGTGAGTATGTGTGTTTGATACAGTCCGGGCGGTCTGTTTTAAATGAATGCCGAATCCAGAGGTGATGCAGCACATTTGCTCGGGATGTGCAGCTGAATGTGTGTCTGGAGGAGAGTGATGGAAAGACGGAGGCGTGTCTGTATTGGTGTGACCAAGACTACCCTAAACCACCAATGGAACGTTGTTACCCCACAGCTGGGATCCTCAGGAGAGTATTCCTTTAGATTGAAACGGGAGCAAACTTCATCAACGTTTCTATTGGACTACGTCAACTCCAGAGCGTACCCTGATGTTGGCAGCACAACCTCTGTTTAACTGTTTAACTCCGATTGCCTTTGGCCGGGTATGCAGCGCGACGAAGGTTTAACAGCGAGGGACAATATCATTTGGCATTTCCACAGACACAAATGTTCTATATTCCGTATGTACAAAACTGTGAATTATGTTGGGAAAAAAAGAGGAAAAACATCTGTACAGTGAAATTGAAAATACATTATCATTTTGTATAAAATATCTTCTCATAACAGAATGAACAATATTTGTACGTATAAAGTATATCAAAGGGAAAAGTTGTACAGTTCTTATTCTGAAAAGCAGCATGTTCTATACTCTGATGTACGAAACCAGCTTTACAATGTTTGACTGTGATTAAAGTAACACCTCTAATGGTTCTCAACATTCAGCTGCTATCTCATATGGCTGCTGGTTGCAATCTCACATGTCTTGTTCAATGTCTTGAATAAATCCCTGGGATCACTGTGTATTGGCCTGGTTTAGTGTCAGCCTTTACAGGACAAGTGTCTTGTGTGTCAGTGTGACTGTGTTAGAGAGTGTGGAGCACCAGGCTTGTATCTTTGTGCGATGCGAGCCGATTCCCTCTTAGTCTCCCATCGTCGCATGGTGGCTGTCCATCTCTCTAATCCGGGAGGTTCTTGAGACTTGCTATCACACCGAATCTGGACCATTAGGAAAAGACAATGTGCAAGTTACGAACTTACTCTCCGTTCACACTTCCATAGCTGTTAGACTACATCACTCTGTGAGATGGCACAGGGTAACTGTCTGTTAGACAACACCACTCCGTGAGATGGCACAGGGTAACTGTGTTGTTAAACTACATCACTCTGTGAGATGGCACAGGGTAACTGTGTTGTTAAACTACATAACTCTGTGAGATGGCACAGGGTAACTGTGTTGTTAGACTACATCACCCTGTGATATGGTACAGGGTAACTGTGTCTGTTAGACAACACCCCCTGTGAGATGGCATAGGGTAACTGTGTCTGTTAGACAACACCACTCTGTGAGATGGCACAGGGTAACTGTGTCTGTTAGACAACACCACTCTGTGAGATGGCACAGGGTAACTGTGTCTGTTAGACAACACCACCCTGTGAGATGGCACAGGGTAACTGTGTCTGTTAGACAACACCACCCTGTGAGATGGCACAGGGTAACTGTCTGTTAGACAACACCACTCCGTGAGATGGCACAGGGTAACTGTGTTGTTAAACTACATCACTCTGTGAGATGGCACAGGGTAACTGTGTTGTTAAACTACATAACTCTGTGAGATGGCACAGGGTAACTGTGTTGTTAGACTACATCACCCTGTGATATGGTACAGGGTAACTGTGTCTGTTAGACAACACCACCCTGTGAGATGGCACAGGGTAACTGTGTCTGTTAGACAACACCACCCTGTGAGATGGCACAGGGTAACTGTGTCTGTTAGACAACACCCCCCTGTGAGATGGCACAGGGTAACTGTGTCTGTTAGACAACACCACCCTGTGAGATGGCACAGGGTAACTGTGTTGTTAAACTACATAACTCTGTGAGATGGCACAGGGTAACTGTGTTGTTAGACTACATCACTCTGTGAGATGGCACAGGGTAACTGTGTTGTTAAACTACATAACTCTGTGAGATGGCACAGGGTAACTGTGTTGTTAAACTACATAACTCTGTGAGATGGCACAGGGTAACTGTGTTGTTAAACTACATAACTCTGTGAGATGGTACAGGGTAACTGTGTCTGTTAGACAAAAAGGTGTCTTGAGTTATTTGGATCACGGGACTAAGTTGAAACACACTGAAGGAGATTTAATGAGGTGTGTGTTCATGAGACTGCTGAGGGCAAAGAAGTGACAATGATGCACCAATACAAAACCAGATGGTTCATAAGTTTGAATGATTATATCCAGCGATAGTTCCCCAAGTTTTTGTCAACTTTGGTAAATGGCTTTAATCGGCACTACAATGAGACATTTTTATGCAGCAAATTTACTTAATGTCTCTATGCCTCTTTTTATTAGAAATCCCTTTCCTAGAAAAATGCCAGCAGTATGCTTGAAATCTAAATAATACTCAGCTCTGTAAAACCCTTTCCAGAGACCCAAACGTTTACCCGATAGTGCCTTTTAGCTAAGAGGCTTTCTCAGATGATGTGAGGTCCTAAATATTTGATAAGTTAATGAATAGCTGTAATTCTTACTCCTACGGATTGGACAATTTTTGAATTTTCACGGACAGTTAAGTCATAATTTTCATTGAGTGATTTAAGCACTACATAGCGCCCTAGAGTCTAGCAATTCTAAACAATTTTTAGTGTCACATATGGGAGAGCAGCAGTAAAGAGGAAGAATTGAAACTGCAAACAAGAGTGCAGAAAAGATTAATATGACTGCACACATATGGCATTATCAATAAGAGTTGATGAAGTCATATTAGAGAAAAGCACCTTTTCGTTAGAATGGCAAGATAAATGTTCCGGCCCCTTAATGCTCTCTGGAGCTGGGGGTTCCGTCTCCAGGGGTTCCGTCTCTGGTGGTTCCGTGCCTCTATAAAACCTCTCTGGCACTCCATCTTTCTTCAGGCTGTTAAACTTCAAGTGGAACCAACTGTGAGCTTCCTCCAGATTTGCTGATATCTGTGGATGAAAAAAAGTCAAACTTGGTAAATGAATTCATACAGACAAGAGACTGAGTGAGAGAATTCAATATTAAGCCTGAGGTGTTCAAGATGAAAGAGCAGAACATGTATCATTGTTTTTAGGATCATTTGAGCAGAAGCAGCTCTCCGTACTCTTTGGTTCACACTGATGCATTGATTGACCAGACCAAGTCCAACAAACTTGAACTTATTTGAAACTTAATTCGTTTTGTCGTTCGCTTGAGTAACTTCAAATGGTTACCTGCTGTGACTCCAAGCTGACCTCTTTCAGTTTCTGCTCAGCTTTGTCTCTGGACTCAAGCAGCTTCTTGATGGTTTTCTCCAGCCTCTGCCAGGGAAATTACAGAAACACACATGCAGAATTTAAAGTAGACTAAGGGTTGCTCAATAATATAATCAGATATAATCAAAATATATAAAGTCTCTTTAAAGTATTTACTGAAATGAGTCATTGCTTATGACAAACCAGAGACAGATAACCAAACTAACCTGACACTTTTTTTGCATTGCACATCTCAACTCCCTCTCTGCCTCCAACTCCCCCTTCTGGATTAGGTGACTCTGGATAAAGACAGGACACTGGCTGGCTGGTGGGTCAAACACTGCGAACACTCACCAGTTCAGAAAGGTCTGCGTGGTTTCTTACCTCCAAGTTCTTCTGAGATGTATCCTTCAAGACCTCAAGGCTTTTAATTTCTGCCTCCATGTCCTGAAAGCAGAGGGGCATGCGGGAATATGAGACAGGAAGAGGACAGCTATGAGTTAAGGACACTCTATATTTAGGTGTGATAGGCTAATGTAGATGCCTTTAATGTCTTGGAGTTGCCCAGAGCTGCTCTGTTGTCCAGGTGTTGCTGGAGTTGTGTCTTGTGATTTCTGAGACGAGCTTTCTGATTGGACACCAATTTCTCCAGCTTAGACACCTTCTCCCGCAGCTCCCGATTGGCTCTGAAGAGGTCACCTGACCTTAAGGATGAGTCCTCTAGCGCCTTTCTCAACTGAAGAGACACACAGACAGAAAGGAGAAATATAGAGAGGGATGTGGAATGCGAGGGTCACTTCAGAGTTCAGGCTGACGATGTTTAGAAGGGATGATGTGTGGGACAGAACGTTACCTCTGAGATTTCTCTCTGTGACAACTTCTTTGCCAAGTCCCTTTCTTTCTTCACATGAAGCGTCATAGTTCCCAGACACTCTGACAATCGATTAATCTCAGCCCTTGCCTCAAGCAGCTCTGACTCTCTAAAAAGCATGCAACACATAGACACGACTTCAACATGTCCACAAAGTGACCATGTATGAATGAACATATGTAAAACCCGCTAATCGGACGGCCACTGCGAACCACCTCTTCATTTACCTCAGTTTGCTGTTGTTCTGGTGTTGGTGTCTAGCTTGGTCCATGTTGGCCTGCAGAGCGCTGTTGGCCACCATAGCCTGCTTTAAACTCTGAGCAATCTTCTTGTTGTCCAGCCTGGTCACATCCATGGCTTTCTGCAAAGGCTCCAACTAGGGAATACGTGAATACATCTTTGTAAACTACCATTAGTACAAAAAACTGTTTCAGATATCCGTGTGTGTGTGTGTGTGTGTGTGTGTGTGAGTGTGTGCGTGTGTATGACGCGTTAATGATTCAGTTACCATTTTGTTTGTCTCATCGTGAGTAGTTGTCATGATGTCTTGGAGTTTCTCCAACTCCAACTGGAGTCTCTGAATCTCTCTCCGATCCTGCAGTCTGACAACAACATACGTTATAAAAACATACACTCCGTTGTCTTGCGTCAGTTGACATCAATGTAGCACACCAGAGTCTCCAGGGACAATATGTCTGTCCCACAATTTACAGAGAGTGATCAGTGCAGCCGTCTGACACAAGACAATGACATAACAGCACAACCTAGACAAACAAACGTGTCTGTCCTCGTAGGGAACATTAAGCAGGAAACAGTAAAGACAACCACTCTCTGGAACTTTGAACTTCTGAACTCCCAAGTAATTATGAATGACTCCAATGAACAGACCATAACCTTTGTTAAAAAGCAATCCTTTTCCTTACGGGGACTGGCTAAATGCATTAAACAGACACTTCTGGTCCCCAAAAGTAGACCTACCTGTCCCTCCTGAGAGTAACCAGCTCCTGCTCTCGTCCTCCCAACTCCTGCTGTAGTGTCTCAGTGTTGTGTTGCAGTCGGGAATGTGTGGCCAATATGCTCTCCAGGGTCTGTGTCCCATTGCCACCTCCGTGTTTAGAAACTCCCAGCCTGCCCTCGAACTCGCTTAGCTATACAAACAAATAGAGCAGAATCATGTGGGTTAGCACCGGGCTGAAGCTATGTCTTCACCTCTCCAGTACCAACGGCTGGTAGCATTTCCTCGGGGCCCTGAGACCTTTTCCTTGTGCTGATCCAGCAGTTGGTCTAGTTGTCCCCTGAGGGCCTGGCTGTCCATCAGAGCCTCGTTTCTGGCTGTGACCGCTGAAGTCAACTCCCATTGGGCCTGTCTGAGCTGAGCCTCCAGTTCATAACAGGTTAACGTCTGAGTATTCATTTCAGAGACGACCTGTAGAGGAGTGGATGTGTGTGTTGGCAAATCAACGTCTTTGTAAGTATATTAATATGTGCGTGTGTGTACCTGAGTGTACTTATTCTTCAACACAGAGCTCCGCTTGCGTTGTTGGACACTTTCAGCACGGGCGACTTTTAACTCTCGTACCTCCTCCTGTAGTTGGTCCACCTGGGTCTGGTTGCCCGAGGAACAGACAGAGAAATACACTTCTACATGAGGACACACAGAGGAGGACCACAGACAGCCACACAGAGTGGGAAAGCATTACCTGGAGTGACCCTTTCTCATAAGCCAGTTTGTTCTTACTGTCTATCAGCTCTTTGAGCATTTGCTCCACCTGTTGCTGAGCTTCCTGAGTGAAGGACACATTGAAACATGAGGGGAATAGAAAACAGTCAGGTTGGAGAAAGAAAAGAATAAAGCATGATACAAACACAAACTGACTATGGATGGTCAGATGTAACCTGATGTGACCCCAGCCTCTATATACTAACCTGCTGGTGTTCCAGGGCAGACAGATGTAACCTCATGTGACCCCAGCCTCTATATACTAACCTGCTGGTGTTCCAGGGCAGACAGGTGTAACCTAATGTGACCCCAGCCTCTATATACTAACCTGCTGGTGTTCCAGGGCAGACAGATGTAACCTGATGTGACCCCAGCCTCTATATACTAACCTGCTGGTGTTCCAGGGGAGACAGATGTAACCTGATGTGACCCCAGCCTCTATATACTAACCTGCTGGTGTTCCAGGGCAGACAGATGTAACCTGATGTGACCCCAGCCTCTATATACTAACCTGCTGGTGTTCCAGGGTAGACAGATGTAACCTCATGTGACCCCAGCCTCTATATACTAACCTGCTGGTGTTCCAGGGCAGACAGATGTAACCTGATGTGACCCCAGCCTCTATATACTAACCTGCTGGTGTTCCAGGGTAGACAGATGTAACCTCATGTGACCCCAGCCTCTATATACTAACCTGCTGGTGTTCCAGGGTAGACAGATGTAACCTCATGTGACCCCAGCCTCTATATACTAACCTGCTGGTGTTCCAGGGCAGACAGATGTAACCTCATGTGACCCCAGCCTCTATATACTAACCTGCTGGTGTTCCAGGGCAGCCATCTTTCCCATGAGCCTCATGTTCTCCTCCTCCTGTTTCTGATAGGCAACTACATTCAGCTGTCAATCGAACAGGATAAAAAGTGGATAAAAAACACAATAAGCAATGGTCAGTTTCAGACAAAAAGTGAATTCCAAATGCCATTTTACAGTCTGAGGTACATCTGTTTTATTGTCAGAGACAGTCGGCACTACATTACCTTGACTTTAGAAAGTTGTTTTATCAATGAACTTTTTTCACTCTCTAACTTGGTGACCATTGTGCACATCTGTAACCCAAAAAGAGAGAAAGACATTTTTCAATTCATCCTAACACACACACACACACACACACACACTCACAGACACACACCTTAAAAAGAGGAAACTACAACCATATAACCCAAATATAGGTATGCCAGGTGCACCTCACTATTTGCGCTGTCTCTGTCTTGCCTTATGACCTCCCCTTCCTGTAGGGCCGTGGTCAGCTCCCCCCGAAGCGTCTTAATGGCACACTCCAGGAGCTTCTGTTGAGCGGTGGCTTTCTCCTGGGCCACTGTGGAACTCTGCAGAAGGTGGTTATGGTCAACCTTCAGAGTATCTCTGTGGAGCAGAGTCAGTCTCTTATTCCTAGACGTGTGAGTGTCAGAATTATGCATGTGTGTTTACTTCGTTTTTGAACCTACAGTTCCTCCTTTAGTTTAACGTTATCTGATAGCGCCCCCTGCAGTTCGGCCTGGATATTGCGTCTGGCTGCTTCTAGTCGGAGCTCTTGCTCTTCCAGGTGCCTGGATATACGACTCCTCTCTGTCTGGAAAACATAAACACACAGAAACTGATTTACATGCAGCATTTACTAGTGAAGTGATGTGTGTTTCTGGACGGTACCGTAATGCTTGCCTGGTACTCAGTCTGCAGCTTGGAATTCTCCACAGTAAGGCAATGTAGTCCAAAAGTCAACTCAGAACACTGACATTCCAACTGGTTGTTTAAAGCCTGAGAGTGGAAAGATATTATTTGAATATAGTATGTATATATGGGGTCAGGTGGCATGGGTTCTGATTCAAGTATCTAGGACCACTGACCTGGACTTGGTCAGCTGCTGTCTTCAGATCTCCTAAATCTTTCACAAGCCTGTTTGTCCCCTGTTGCTGTTTCTGCAGAGCTTGCCTTACACACTGCAGATAGAATACACACCCATGAACACACATGCTGCATACAGAACCCCAAAAAACACACTGCAAACATGACAGATACTGCTGAACACATACTCTGCATACACAATACATACTTTACACACACACACACACACACACAACACATTTGTTGATTAATATCACTTACTTTTAGTTCACCTGTCAACTCCAAAACAAAGGAATCTTTCACCTCTGTTAAAACAAACAAACATTGTGTGACTATACAACAGTGTTCGGAGAAAGAACATAGGAACGTCAACTCCCACAATGCAGTGTTACTGACCTGCCTGCCCTTTAAGCTGCTCACATTGCTCCTGCAGCCTGTGGGCTCTGTCCTTTTCCTCCAGAAGCCTCCGTCGGGTGGCCTGTCCATCTGAGTTTAGTGCGTGGCATTTTGCCTGCACTATCTGAGCCTGGGGAACATCAACGGTTCCATCAGTTTTCCTTCACTTTTTCTTTCTTCTCCTCCACATGTATTACTGCACATTCACTGATGTACCTGTCTTCTCTCGCACTCCACCACTCTCTCCATCTCCTCCACTCTCTGAAGCAGTGCACGGTTGGATTTCTCATTCTCCAAAGATCGAGCAGACTCTTGGTACATCTGATCCTTAAGCTAAAAGGGAACGGAGGACATGAGGGCTCAAGAAATTGATAGAAAGTGGATTGATTCATTCAGAATCTATCAACCGACTATAAACCTGCTTCCCGAACCAGTCCCAAACCTGTCCCAAACCAGTCCCAAACCTGTCCCGAACCTGTCCCGAACCTGTCCCGAACCTGTCCCAAACCTGTCCCAAACCTGTCCCATTTCCCCACAGTGACCTCACCTGCACCAGCTTCTCACTCATCTGGAATTTGGCCGTCTTCAGCGCCTCTGCGGCCAACGCCACATCCATCTGCACCAATATTACCAGAACCGTTCATTTTACATCCAATACTTTGAAATACACAGATATAGTGTTAAATGAAAAGGCATGTATTGCTGTACACTGCTAAGACAGGCTGTGAGATAAGAGGTTGGTTGGTTCAGGTACCTTGGAGGCAGTGGCGACCTCCAGGGCCTCCCCTAGTCTCTGCACCTCCCCCTGGGCCTTGTCCCTGTCCAGGTAGGCCTGGTATAGCTGGTCCCTCAGTATCATCAACTCCCTGCCAGAGGCCCGCTGCTCCTCCTCACTCTCCCTCTGTAGGGTAGATAGCTGCTCCTTCAGATGAGCTGCACAGGCAGAAATAAGGCAGATAAAACAGGTGTGAAAGGGCACTCAGAGCTGAGGATCAAGCAGAAAACATCCTGACCTGACAGTTTGTCTTTGCAGAACTCAAAATCCAGTTCCGGGTAAAGCTTTGTGCACAGGTTGAAAAATGAAACGAAAAATGACAGCGGTTGATAGCCATTACCTGAGTGTGCGGGATCCAGCTCTCGCTCAGTCGAGAAACGGAAAGTGGCGAGTTTCAGGGTCTGCAGGATACTCTCAATGCGACACACTCTGCTCACTAGCGCCTCACACTGGCGCCACAGTAGTCCCTCTACCCCGGGCTCTCTCAGGACACGGTGCATCTTTAGGGGGCTAACAGGGCGCTGGATAAGGTCTCCCTCTGTCCTCCCCAGGATCTGCTCGCTGGACACTCCCAGACTGTCCATGTCGCGGATTAGTGCCTCTGCCTGCTCCTCTGCCATCAGGAGGCGCCGATGTAGCAGGGACAACGCCTCTGGGGCTGTGGCCCCTGCATCATGTGGTGGGATAACTGAGCGAGACATGACTGCAAAACAGATGAGTGTGGAAATGGGCATTGCATAAATCCATATATGCACACGTTTACATTTACATGTACGTGTCTGCTTGGCAAAATCTTGCTGTACCTAAGCTCTCTAGTCACCAAAGCTTTACCCACCCACAGTCTATGCTCAAGCAGGTACATTGCTTTAGTCACCCTGAAAGCCTGCATAGCAATGGAATGAATTTTTAAAATAACTCAAACTCAAAATGCTTATCTCACCCATCGCCTTGAAACTACTCCTGTCTGAACACTTGTCCGATCACTGTACACCTAAACTCTCCTCTGGCTTTCACCCACCCCTTCTCACTTTTGCCATTCCCATTTTGTCATACCTGTTTACATTCTTGAACTATTCTATTTGGTCAGGCATGCTCAAATGCTCTTCCTCTTAAAACCAAGGTCATACAATTTGTGCACACTAATAAGCTACCTGCTAGATACACTTTAACCTTTTTACATTCTGTATATAGACAATTGTATTTTATATAGTTCTTATTGCCTTATCAATGCTGCTCAACTGACCTACTTATTCCTCGTCCTGTATTATCTTACATATTGCCTCTACTTGATCCTGTTTTGCCTTGTGCCCCACTGCTGGTTCACTCTTGTTGTTCTGTGTATTTGTGCTAATGTATGTTGCACATTTCTGCCTTATCTCGGGCAGGACGCCATTGCAAATGAGAATTTGTTCTCAATCGGCCTACCTGTCTAAATAAAAATAAAATACGTTAATGGATTTGATCGAACCAACCAGTTGGCAGCACTTATAGAATATTGGTTCCAATAACCAATTTCAATTCAGAGCTAATAACCGAACCAATATATATATATATATAACATGTACTATGTTAACACATTAGCTGTCATGCATTAAGCTATAGGCTACATGAGGAAATAAACCACCAATGTGCGCAACTTGAACAACTAGTTGAAGCTACAATATTATTAGACTCGTTTACACTCAGCAACCCGCTGGCTAATCGCTCACACAACTAAGTCACATAAATTGACATGCAACTGCGCGACGCAGTTCTAGCGTGAAAAACGCATATAACGCATGTGTCCTGGCTAAATATGTAAGAATTAACTATAAAGTGCGCTCTTACCAGTAGTACCGCTGACCAGGACTAGACTGTAGCTACTTCCTTTACTCGTTTCCATAGCGACGCGTCTACATCTTCCGCTTGCTTTCATACCAACCGCGCTTTGATCCCGCGGATGGGCACTGCGGGTAATCCGGCCCAGAAAGTTACGCGCTAGGATATCATTTGGGTTATTCGGTTTCCTGCCTAGTAAATGAAACGTACATCGTGTTTACAAGTTATCCACTTTTATGACCCTTTTTTACAAATACGGTCAGCCATAAATAAACGAGGATGCGTCTCAAAAGTAAACGTTTTAACTAGCATCTTAATTTCCAAATATAACACGAGGACGCTAACACCTCGTCTCCAAATATTAAACAGGAAATTATTTTAGTTTATACTTGCTATATTATATTACTTTTTAGAATTATTATTCATGCTTCGTATCAGGGTAGACGTTTTGTGCCTTAAAATAATTTCATTTATCAGAATAGCATTGTTATTTAGTTCATTTGACAAATAAAAAACAAAGACTGACAGAGGCAAAATTGTTGAAAATAAATATTGGAAAGGTCTTTCAATACACTTTATTATAAATATATAAAGAGGACGTTTTAAATAACAGGTTACAAAATGTGCAAACTACAATATACATTTTACGTATAAACAAAACAAAAATGACAAATAAAACTGATGTTCAGCATCATCGCAGAGTGTGTTTGGCCCGCAGCTTCTGTAAGGTTTTCTGGAAAAACAGTAGATATCAAACAGGCAATTAAGAGAACGACTCAGTTTATGTACATCACGTTCACATTAATTATTGTTATACCATGAGACATCTTTTTAGCAACAACAAATTGCTCACTTCACTACCTTGTGAAATTCTTTGGCCTTCTCCCGGTTTTCAGCATACGCCTGCTGTCTGCTCCTGATCTTTTTCTGATTCTTTACCTCCTCCAGTCGGCTGTATAACCTGCAGAGAAAACAACCAGCAGCGATGTCACCGAACAAGTGAAATATGTCGTGTGTGGTTGAATTCCATTCCATTGTAGTAGAACGTGTTACCTCTCTGTTCTCTGACGCATCTCCAGAACATCCTGTTTCCTTGACTCTGGAGTGGTAATCTTCACTTCCCCAACCTTTTTCAGCCCGGCATCACTGACTGACCACAGAGCAGAGTGGGGATTATTTCAGTGACACCACAACATCTAATGCCAAGTGACTCTAGTTAACCTCATTACCTAAACCCCACTTACTCTACAAGAGTTCTCTGGTGTTTGTTAAAGCCAATGTAATTATTAATCTGTCGTTTTGATACCTTGTAAGGAAGGATGAAAGGGCTCTTGGGACATCTGCTTATGCTGCTGGCTGTCCCCTCTTGCATGGGTTGATGACACACTTCTCCCCTCTCTCCTGGGTTTAATATTGTCTGACTGGACATTGGTTGGGGCAGACTGGGTCCTGGTGGTAGTTTTGACCTTGGTCTCAGTGGAGTCAGATTGTGTGTGTGTCTTTGCTCGAATCTCAGCTCTCTTGGCCTGAATCTTCTCCACTCTGCAGGTAGACCTCTGCATCAGGCATCTGCGTTTCTGCTGGAAGGCCTCTTGTTGGTTTACACTGGGATGTGACTGGAATTCAAGCAGCATCACTGGACCAATGGGGGGGGGAGGAATACAGTCACACATGTGCAAACAACACTTTAATGCATTTCAATGAGAGCAAACAAACCCTGCAGACAAAAACGCAGGTGGCTCAGCTGGTTCACACCTGCATGAGAGGTCCTCTCATTTATCCCAGTATCCTCATCCAACGAAAACCTTGCAACCATTTCCTAGGAAACATCACACCAGAGTCAGACTACCAAACCCAAACACGTCCAGCGTACTCATTAACCCTTTACAAGACTCCTCAGGTCATCACCTTTCCCACCCGGTCTTCATGGTGTGACTCCACCTTCATATCTCCTTCCACTTCCTCTGTGGGGGAGACTTCCTGTAACGTGTTGTCAGTCAGACTAAGCAGGGTCAATATGGACTCATCCATTATTCCCTTTATACTGCCAACCTCCTAAGTGGACAGAAAATGCCATTTACAACACTTTCACCAGACTGTCAGAAAACCCCTAAAACATTTAAAGAACACATTTGAAATGTACCTTTATTCTCTCCCAGATGGGAGGGCTACTCTTTGAGCATAGTTGGGAATCGGTCCGCCCAGGACCCAGGTCTTCAAAAGTAACAATGGCTCCTTTTACTGCTTCTTGAGGTGTGGGGGTACTAATCTCGTTAGCATCTCGTTCCCCACTCTCCTGTGGAATGTTAATACTGGGGGTGTCTTCACAGGAGAGGCCTGAGAGGGAACATGCCTCCATCCCCACCTCTGCGTCACCAGGAGATACCACCAGGGCAGAGTCATGTAGGAGGCACTGGGACCTGGTCAGCTGGTACAGGGAGTCCTGCATTGTGTTCTGGGGCTGAGGAGGTTCCTCTCCTCCTCGCAGGCGTTCTGGAGAAGGTTCAGAGGAGCCAGAGGTATCACTGTGATCTTCAAACTCCTCCGAGCATGCAGAGAGGCCAAGGTCCCCTGTGTGAATATAATGGTCGGTTTCCTCATCGTGGGAATATGTCTCAACGTTCTGCTCTTGGAGGTGAACGTTAATTATAGAGGGCTCAGAAGTTTGGTTGTGTGTGACTTCCGCTTGGAGGAGGTGGAACGAGTCTGCGGCTGGATCTACTGGGAGACAGGAAATAAACAGTGAAAACCTAATACCTGATCACCTTTAAACATAATAGAAAAGGCAATACAACTTAAGTTACACCAAATCATCCCCTAGAGTACCATGTAGAGTAGACATGCCCGAGTGCAGTTCCAACATCCTTAACTGGAGCAAAATAATTTGGTTCAAAAAGACTCTGTATCCTTGAAACCCAGAAGCTTGGTGTTTCCAATATCTACCAACAGTAAGGGCAGATTAATCTGGATAAGTCTGTCAGAATGAATCAGAAAACAAATTCTCTAGACCCACCTCCAGGCCTGTCCTCTTCATGGAAGCTGGACCCAGGGTACTGCAGGCCCTGATAGTGTGAATGTGAAGGAGTGTCCAACCCAGATGGACTGGAGCTGCTCAGTGACACTTCAGGACCTCCCTGGGGTTCAGATAACACCCCCGTCTGGCTAGAGACCCCCGGATCCACCCAGACCTGAGAGTTAGAACCATCAGCTCCTGGAGTGAAGAGAGCATCAGTGTTTAGCATAGCATTAGCTACAGAAGTGTTCTTAAACAGTCAAATAAAAGCTTGTACTAGTACAAACACACTCCGTTACCTGAGCTCCACGACACCTCCACTTCCTCCACTGAATGGTGTAGTGTCAGAGCTGCAGGCTCTGCTGTCTCATTATGTGTGAATTCAGCTTGAAGGGGATGGAAGGAGTCTGTATAGTGAGAAAACAAAGTACGAAATAATACTAACATTAAGAATCTAGTACCTAAATCTTTAATAACCATGACAGAAAGTTAGCAGATGATTCAGTGTGAATTATTAAAAAAAAAGTTGAGGTCAGACAAGAGAAAAAAATAAATAAATCCAAAGACAATCTTTGTAGAACCCTCCTAGTCAAATATAATTATTTTTAAACAACCCAAACAGACTCCCCGCCGCTAGATGGCAGATGCGCTAATTGACCCACCATCAGGCCTGTCTTTTTCATGGAAGCGGGCCCCTGTGTACGGCAGGCTCTGAGAATGTGAATTTGGAGTGTCCACCCCAGATGGACTGGAGGGGCTCAGTGACACTTCTGGACCTCCCTGGGGTTCAGATAACACCCCTGTCTGGCTAGAGACCCCCAGATCCACCCAGACCTGAGAATTAGAACCATCAGCTCCTGTAGTGGAGAGAGCGCCATGGGTTACATAGCATTAGCTACAGAAGTGTTCTAAAAGCTCAACATAAAAACATGTGCTATAACACACAGCCCTTTTATATCTATTTGTTTACTCTATTACCTGAGCTCTTATTCCACTGGACAGCAGACTCATCTAGTTCTCCAACCAGAGGCCTCATCAGCTGGCTGTCTTTTGGTCCTTTATTCAACCATGGAGACGAATGGTCCAGTTCCATCTGATCAGTCAGCTGGCACACAGAGGCCAATTGATTGGAAGGCCCACTAATCATTCTGGCCAATGTAGAATCCCACCTTCGCTCTGAGTGGGTTGATTGACTAGCCAGATGACCAATCACATTCAAATCGATACCCAGTGAGGAGGACTGAGCAGACGGCTGACCTATCATACGGCCCACGATGGAGTTCCTCACCTGGTCCATCCCTAAACAGGATGACTGAAGCGATGTCCGGCCAATCAGTGGACTGAGAGTCGATTCCCGTCCCTGGTCTAGAATGAATGAGGACTCATCTGTGAGACGATTGATCATCCTGTTGACTCTGTTGTCCCATTCCTGCACAATAAAAAAACAGTGCAAACTTTATTTAGTGAATGGTGAGACTAGACTCAATATGTATGCTGAACTCATGTTGAGATTAAATGCAGTGAGACTGTAAGAACATACCTGGTCAAGCCTTTGGGCTCCAGATCGTGTGTCAGAGGGGAGAGGGTCAGGGTGAGCACAAGATACAGGTGATGGGTCTGGCCCAGGTTTCTCCTGTAGTACCTTAGACCAGGGCTGGGAACCAGAGGAGCTGGACCCATCAAACACTGACCCCTCAGTGCCATCAGATAAACCTGGATGGAATGAGACATTCGGCAGAGAAATTCTCTATAACTATTGAACACTTGGATTAATTTTAAACATCCGGGTAATCCAGCTTTTAAATGTGATGAAATAAAAAGTGTTTGAGTACCTGTTTGCTTTTCAGAACTGCTGAGGGAGAGGTTGAACTCTCTGGTGTATTTGTCTATGATGCGCTGTATGCTGCTGTTGTGTAGGAGGGAGTCCGTGATGGGAGAACCAGGTCCAGACGCAGCCTTACAGGAACTGAGTCTGGGTGATGACAGGCCATTGGCTGAAGAGGTTCTCTCGGCTCCTCCCATTCCAAAACCAGCCACGAGAACAGAGGAGTCTTGTGGGAGAAATATAAGATCACAGATTGTTTTCAAATCATTTACTGTTTCTTTTTTTTTTTTTACAATGGACAGGACTCAACAAATAAGGCCTACAAACAGTGGACACACCTATATGGATGGAGTTGTTGTCAGGGTCTGTGGTGACGTAGCTGCCGGAGGAAATGGTGGTGGAGGAGAGGTAGTCGGGTTCTAAGGGTGTTTGAGATGACGGGAGAGACAGGTTCTGCATCTGGACATGACAGACAGATGACCCAGGGGAGGAGACAAGGGTTAGACAGGAATGGTATCAGAACTTAACAATTAGCTATCAATAATACTGTGGAAAATATGTTTTCCATATATTTCAAGGACTTATTTACATCATGGCTCAGGAATAAAACAACAAACACACGTACACACCCACGTGCACACACACACACACACAGAGAGAGCTCAGTTCAAGTGTAAAACCATCATGAAATATGTTTTCCATATATTTCAGGAACTTATTTACATCATTGCTCAAGAATAAAAGGTAGGCACAAACACGCGCACACACACACACACACACACACCACATGTACACACACACACACACCACACGCACACCACACGCACCGAGCTCAGTTCAAGTGTAAAACCATCATGAAATATGTTTTCCATATATTTCAGGAACTTATTTACATCATTGCTCAGGAATACACACAGTCAAACACACACAAACAAACGAAACAGCTTCTCAAGCAATGCCATAGTAGGTATTGTAGGACAGACGACAAACCCTCAGATTTGGCTACATGTCATAACTGTCAAAGTCAAATAAAGCCTGTAGAAACTTGGGTTGGCCAGAATACTTTCAACTATTGGCATAATCGTTCAATAAATTGATATTTGGTTCTTAATTCAGTGTTCGTAAGCTTCGTTTGCGTAATTATTCTGAAACAGAACTATGCAATAGTAGACTACACTACAATACATTCAATCAGCTACGGTCTATAATATAGATATTACTTAAAGCTGATATTGTTAATATTAATAATATATAAACAAATAAAGTATCTAGCTGGTTTTAATGTACCAATGTGCACCGCGTATCCGCATCGCCTGATTCAGTGATTGTTTGTTGAATCGTATAAAACATGCAAGTATATTGATTCTTATCCGAGCATCGCTCTGTAACTAGGCTTTAACACTCTACATATTATGTTAGACATATCATGTTTCAGAACCCATAACTATTGGTTAATACTGGCCTAATATTCTGTTAAAGCGTGCCTAATTTGTGGACAATAAAAAGTAGTTTAAAAATAATTTTAAATGTTGCACGAAACATTCCAGTTCATTCGTGCTCAATCCCAGTGCCCGGACTGTGTCTTAGTTCACTTTAAGCAATAAACAAGGAGCCCCTGGGGATGAGATTAATTCACGTAATCACAGGTACACTAAACATTCGTTAATACAGCGTTGCCGCATTTATCAAACATTAAGTGTTTTTTAATAGAGTTTGAGAACTTTTATTCAAAATTCTTGTTTGGAATTATTAAAGAGTATTCAAAGCCTGTAAAATAGTATTCGGGCCAGCCCTAGTAGAAACCCAACTCAAATGACAAGTTAAACTAACCTGTGGAACCGATTGACCAGCAACACCTCTTCTAAACTCAGATGCACAATGGGACTGTCCTGGAACTGCTGGGGTAAGCTCTAGGACAAAGCACAGACCTTCATTTAGTCCACCTGACAGTGCCCCTTAGCCTGTATCACTGTCATCTATCCCGTCCCACCATACCAGGTTCCAGTGAGGCCCCAGCCTCCAGACACAGTCGATCTCTCCAGGACAGCTTGCTTGATGTGCCCGACTTAGTCTCAGTCCCACTCACTTCCTCAGCAGAAGGTTCACCTGCAGTGGACATGGGGGTGCTGCTGGGACACCTCTCAGAGGACTCCTGTTCTTCAGGGACTGCTTGTTCAATACGAGACCCCCTGAAACCTTCCTCTAGTGCTGGGGACACAAGACGGTAGATGCTTAGAGATCCAAGCCCGTTAATAAAGCAAACCAATGGCCCGGTCTGAGACGCCCCAATTGTCTGACCTGTGATCAGGCTAGAGTTGACAGGAGTCTCCACTTCCTGGATGGCACTGAGCTCGTGCTGTTCCATCGTCATGTCCGTGATGCCGAGTCTGGCCCGAGCCACTGGGGGCTTGGCAGCCCGAGGGTGAAGATGGGAGAGAGGCTGGAGGGCGGGTCTATCATGGTGTGACATTAGAATATTCTGAGAGTCATCTTGGCTCTGATTGGCTTCAGCTGAAGTGTTCCCGTTGGATTCCTCGATGGCCATGAGCAGAGAAGCCATCAGACGGAGACGCTCAGCTCCCATGACCTCTGACCCACGACCCAGACTGTGAGCCGCATCAGACTGGGCAGGTCATGAAAGGACAGACAGACAAGGATAACCAATTACCTCACAAAGTTACATAAACAGCAGCAGCCAACCAGAAACAGCAGCTGAGGTGTCATTGGTTACCTTACCAGTTTATCAGCAGTCAGTAGTTCCTGCAGCTCCTTCCTTTGTCTCGTCCTCTGCTCCTTCTCCAGCTCTCTCTGCTGAAGGAACAATTCCACCCTTTGGGCCTCCACACGCTGCTGGGCCTCCCGTAGCTCCTGCCGTTGCCTTTCCATCTCCTCCACCATCCTTGCAGAGGTCCGCAGGACGGGCCCAGGCTGCACAGAGGCATCCCCTGGAGGAGTAGCTGCCACCTGGGAAAGAGTTGGGCTGATGGCTGGGAGAGGGAAGGAGATGGGTGGGATGTGTGGAGCAGGGTGGGAGGAGCAGGATGGAGGCCTGTGGGACCCGGGGTCCAATGAGGAAGACGGGAAGGACTGTCTCTCCTGAAGGTCTCTGGTGACCCTATCAAACACATCGTCTGACAGCCAAGCAGAAACACCAGCTCTTTGGTTTATGAGGCTTTTGGCTGTGGGTTCTAGATGCCCTGGTACGAAGCCAACTGTTGTCCCCAGCCCAGCATGGAATGAGGTTTGAGCCAAAATCGAGGGCTCTGGTGTCAGGATCTCCACAGGGGTCTGGGCTGTGAGTGCGGTCGGGAGACAGGGGGCCAGAGCAGAGCCAGAGGGGAGTTCTAGACGGGCTTCCAGAGCTCGAGGCATGGTACCTTCATGAAGGTGGGGTTGAGGGAGGGCAGGAGGGAGATAGGTTGCCGTAGTTACACCGCTGTATCGATTTCTCAGGGTGCGTTGGTACTCCTCCAGACGCTGGCGACCCTGCTCCACAGACTGCTTATGAAGCCTGGGGGGTGGTAACAAAAACTTAAATGAGCAAAGAAGACATTAGATATAGTGCACGGAAATGTATCATAGAAAATGTACCAGTGAAATTACCTGTTCTGTTCCACGAGACGCTGCTGGTACTGTCTGATTCTGCTAGAGTGTCCATCCTCAGCAGCTATGGGAATAGCAGCCTGAATACAGACCACATTATCAGTCACACATTTTATTACTATTAACTGGCAAATCACAAGTAAAATAAACATAAGACACACACACACACACACCACACTCACACAGAGCTCAGTTCAAGTGTAGAAACCATCATGAAATATATTTGAAATACACTTCAGTTCAGGAAACATCATTTACATCATCACACACACACATCATCGCACACACACACACACACACACACACACACGCGCGCGCGCGCACCAGGACAACACACACGCACCAGATCCACACACACACGCATGCACAGAGCTCAGTTCAAGTGTAGAAACCATCATGAAATATATGTATGAAATATAATTCAGGGTGACAGTGATTAACATCATTGCTCAGACAGATACGCACCCCCCCCCCCACAGTTCCACCTACCTTAGGAGACAGAGCAGGAGGGCTGACATGGTCCTGGGCTGGTATTGCCAGTGATCCAGATGGAGGTCCAGGGTCCTGTGTTATGGCCCGCTTTAGTTGTTCCTTCTCCTGCTGGGCCTCCTGCAGCAGTAGCTCCAGTTGGCACTTCTTCTCTTCCAACTCTTGGAGCAGGACTATCTGCTCTTGCTTCTGCCTCTCCAGCTCCTCCTCCTGGACAAAAGCAGCAACAGCAATGCCTGCTATGAGCTACACAGTTTAGAGGCCTACTCAAACACTTTTACACGCACACCTCCATCTCAACCAGTCACACTTTAAATAATAGACATGTACTTAACATGAACCCTCGACAGGGATTTAATTACAACTCACCCGTCTCATTCTCTCAGTCTCAAATGAGTTGATCTTTAAGGCTTGTTCATCGGGACGTAGAAGAGTACCGGCCACAATGGACTCTTCTGTCGTTTCTACAGCGGAAGGGTTTAAAAGAAGTTCAGCAGTGAGAAACAACCAAACCCTGCTATGTGACTCAGGAAGTACAGCAAATCAATGGATCAACGGTCGGCTCACTAACCCGGTGCTGGTTGAGAAGATTCGGGGGGTCTCGGACTTGTGGTGGTGCACGGTTCCTCCATCTCCTCACTGGCCAGGGAGCCGGTCTCAATAGTCATGACATCAGCAGCCACACTGACCTCTTCTCTCTGAGCAGTTTGACCATCAGGCGAAGGGTCACCCTGTCCCCTGGAACTCCTCTGGTCTCTCTGTGACCTAATGCGGTTCAGTAGTTTCCTCAAGGTCTGCCTGGGAGCCCCATCTGGAGCCTTGGGAAGTTCTTTAACAACAAAATAATTGTTTGTGAAAAACACACACATCACTAACTCCTTGGTTGAAAGCTTCCAAACAAAATCTACTGACATCAGTAAGACCAATGTCTGATGCTCAGAACATAACAAACCTAATCCAGACGGGAACATAACACATTGACCCATCTATTCACCTTCGCCCTCTGTGGAAGCTCCATCCTGTTCTGCCTCAGCCAGGGGTGTGAGATGATGAGGGTTCCCATCCAGGGATAGGTCTAGATCTTCATCCTGGCTGCCAGTGGACAGTGCCAAGAGAGGCTCTGGGACGAGCTGCAGCACCAGATCACCTTTCACTCCTAAACACAAGAGATCAACACCACACCAATAAGGTGAATAAAGGAAGTACACCCCAATGTCCTTTGGGAAATTAGGTATCATAACAAGACGGTGCTGATGCAGGTCACCCTAAAGCCCACAACCCTCTGCGTACTCCTCTCTCCTGTGTACATGTCTTCAAAGGCAAACTCCATTTCCCTCTGCCAGTCCTCCCTCATCTCTTGTCTCTTGTAGAGCGGCTGGAAGATCTGAGCAGGCATCTGGGCCACTACCTGCCGACGCCGCCGCAGGTCCGCCTGCTGCATGTTGTCCAACTCCACCAGGAGACGCTCTCGGTCCTGACAGCAGCAACAAACATTATGTTATTAACAGACGTCCATGAAGGTAAAACAACATCACTGCCCACATTTATAAGGGAAGGGATGAAGAAATCAGAATTAATTTTAGACGCTATGACTATAGTTGCAGAATTGTGAAAGAAAAAGAGGGGACTCCGATCCATTTAATGTCAGGGCAGAGAAAAGCTTTGATTTGGCTGCACAACAGCTGCTCTCCTGTGGCAGTCGGGATAGAGCCACAAGACATTACCACAACAACAGGAACGGTCTTCTACAACACCCGTGTGCACCTGTGTCAGCTGCTCCCTCCGAAGCGCATGGTTGCCCCGGAGACGAGCCTTCTCCATCCGTTCAAGTCTCTCCCTCTGGTCCTCCTGCCCTAGCTCCTGCAGGCGCTGTGCCTCCTTCACTGCCAACTCGCATGCATTCGGCTGAGGAAAAGTAAAATACACAGGTTAATTAGTGCAGGACAACATCAACTGGTTCAATTGGTTTTTGAAAATCTTGTAAAGATGACCTGTTCTGTGTCCGCCTCCCTGTCTACTGCCGTCTCTGGCATGTGATAGTGAGTTACAGAGAAGCCGTCCATGTCCGATTTCTTCACTGGGGCACGCTTCTTTGACTGAATATTCTGTTAGAAATAGAAGTAGTAGCCGTTGGACCAGGGAGAAACCAGGACAATTTAGATGGATGGTACAGATCAACAGTATAAATATCATTAGACAGAGTATATAATTCATTATCACAATGTGCCTGAATCCTGTATAATAATAGAATTGTGTACCTCAATTGGGTTGGGTGGGAGAGCAGGGAGGTTTGCAACTTTTGCTGCGCGCTTCTTCTCCACCTGTATGGCTTTCTTCTTTGCTTTAATAAAACTACAGAAAGAAAAAAAACAATATGACTAAATATGAAATTAACCGACGATTGCATTCATTTGTATTAAACAGTGTACCAATGCTCACCGATTTTGTTCCTCCAGCTCTTTGTGTCGATGTGACTGAAGGCCTTTGAGAGCTTGTCTGTAGCGCTCTTCTGCCCGAACATGGTTCACCTCCTCCTTCTGTGCAATCGCTATCCAGTCAGGCTCCTGTGGAGACATCAAATGTGCTATGATCAACCAGTTGTATAGCGAGTTGACAGGTATTTTCACATCTGTGGCATCAGAATCAGGTTTATTTGCCAAGTCTGTTTACACATACAAGGAATCTGTTCTGACACATAGCTGCAGCATTAGTAACACACATGATTAAAATGTACATGAACAGTGCAAAAAACACAAACAGTTCGACAAGAGACCATGCCTAGTGGCATAGGTAATGGATAAATATAGGATGTGTCATATATATCAGAGTTGTGCAAAGGAGCACTGTCTAGATGTGAGAGCAAAAGGCATGTTCCTTAGACTCATCGCCGTGGGGAATAAGCTGTCCTTGATGCTGTTCTCATGTTGAATTGGGTTTTTGTCTGCCAAACCCACTACACTGTTTGTCAGTGTGTATATACTAAATATTGATTCATGACCAAAGTTGTAGAGAGCAGTATTGATTTTACTTTTCAGTTTGTCTTGTTTAAACTGCACAGACGTAACAGTTTTAACTAGCTTTGAAAGTAGAGAAAATACATTGGGAACCTGTATGTTTATTAGCCGACCAATATCTATTTACTGCTATCACACACACCAGCAAAGTTTTTTCTATGGACACTATTCCATCCTTTGATACTCAGGTAGAGGCAACTCATTTCAACTATGGACTAGAGACGTTAAACATTAATTGAAACAGAGTTTGCAGGCTACTCTATGGGTGCTGAAATCTGCAGTCCTCAATAAAACATTTAGAAAATGTGACGTGTGAGCTGCACTTCTCCAACATCACATTGCACATAATTGAGTAGAAATAGAGTTAAGCATTTACATTTTCTTTGGCACTTCGGTGTCCCTCTCCCAGAATGCTTAGATTGTCCTGGAATAACTTCTGCAGGGTCTCCAGTTTCTCCTTCTGTTGAGTCTCCCATTCCTCTTTCAACTCCTCTGCCAGGTTCTGCAGCTCACGCTCACGTCGCTGCTGCACCTCCCTGCGGATCTGCAGGGCAATATACCGCTCCTGTTCCCGCACCTTTAAAATAGATTTTACTAGTTGTCATTTGACAACACATGTCACTAAATGCAGTGCAAAAATAGGCAACGTCCATCCTGGAGGGCACATCTGGTTTTGTTTACCTGTCAGTCTACAGCGCCCACCAGGTATTCCAGGAAAAAAATCATTGCTTAAGAGAATAAAAAACAAATGTTTCGGCCCTCAAAGACCGGTTTAGCCTACCTACCCATGGGTAAGTGTACAAACCATCCGAACATATTCATACTAATTATTCTATTGTAACATTATTAATGCTGAACCACAGCACTACCATTGATTTGCACAGACTAGTCACCGACACTTATAAACGTCATTAGCCGTAACCCGGGTTCACCATACCTGTTGTATTCGAAGTTTTCGTCTCCTTTCGTGTTCCTCTCGGATCAGTTGAGCTTCTTCATTTGGACTTAACCGTAATCGAGCCACCTTTCTCTTCATGTTTAGTAATTAAAGAGGTCATGTATACTACTGCAGCTAGCTAGGCAACGAAAGTAGCACTTAACTATGTGTAGCATAAAATCACATGGGCTAGTCTGAGCCAGATTGCTGCTCCAGCTAATTTACATAATAATAGCATTATTAATACAATAGGGTATTAACTCGTTTACATGTTTTCGCAATATTGATAATGCATTAGCTGAGCATGTTAATCGAAACGTGGAACAAACTCGTCTCCCATGTTTTGTTTATCAATCAACCAACAGCCGCACCAACAAGTGAAGTCGTTATTCTATTGCGTCATTTCCGGGATTTTTAAACTGCCCGCAAAATCACGTGATTGGATCAAGAGAACTGGATGAAGAGGATTGGATGCGTTCATGTTACGTTGACAAATTTGCGTTGGAAATGCTCGCACAATAATACAAATAAATGATAAAATATGTATGTTAAATAATGTTTTTGATCAGAAACATCAGATTTGCCAGGGTAAATACAAACTAAGACATGTTGTTGTAGCAGAAAGTGCACAGCGAGTTCTGTCCTGTAGAGGGCGCACTAAACTCATGAGTTCTGTCCTGTAGGTGGCGCACTAAACTCATCAGAACACAACACACACGTCGCCAATTCAAAACTGTAAGCTACCTCTACTGAGTCTAACTATTCCACATTTATATTAAAATTTGAATTATTACCTAATTTACGTTCCACATGTAGTTGATGCCACTAGTTATTATGTGTATTACAGTGAGCCGAACTGGCTTTGCAGCTATTTACTTTGATTAGCTTGCTGTAAGTGTAATGTGGCTAGCTTATGATAGCTAGACTGTACTACTACAGTATGTGGTGGTCGGGAGAACCTATTTGGTACTATAGGTAGTGGTACAACCTCTAAGGTCCAACCAAATATGTGTAAAACAGTTTCAGAAATGTGTAAAACCTTAGCTAACGTTACGTTATGTTATGTTTCTAACTGTGGTCTTATTAGCTAGCTGGCTAACGTTACTTTTTGTCTAGCGAGAGTACTACTTGTCTTCTGACGTGATCAGATTCAGCATCGTTTCTGTTCCCAGGTTTTAGGTGTGTGACTCTTGCAGTGCCGTCATGTCGGGTGTTGGTCCAGCTGTCCGTGTCAGCATCGAGTCGACATGCGAGAAGCAGGTTCAGGAGGTGTCTCTGGATGGGATGGAGACATATGTCCCTCCCTTGTCCATGTCCCAGAACCTGGCCAAGTTAGCCCAGAGGATCGACTTTGGCCAGGGCTCTGATTCTGACGAGGAGGGGATGGGAGCAGAACCCCGGGACCCCCAGGAGTGGGGGAAGACCGAGGCAGAGGAGGATGAAGGTAGAATAATTAATCCCATTTGATACTTCATACCACAATCTCTTTTGCTCACATTAGTTTCATTAAACCATATATTGTTTGTTACACTTTATTTGTCTTGGGTTTTATTAAGCCCATTGAGAGCTGTTTATTAAATCCTCCAACCTCTTTTCTAGCTACGGTGAAGTTTCAGCCATCCCTGTGGCCCTGGGACTCTGTGCGTAACAACCTCCGCAGCTCCCTGACAGAGATGTGTGTGCTGTATGATGTCCTTAGCGTTGTCAAGGAGAAGAAGTACATGGCCCTGGATCCGGTATCTCAGGACCCCTCGGCAGGAAAGGTAGGATTAGCTAGGTGTCTTTACACCTACAGTAGGTGTTGTATAGGACCTATAAAGACACTAGATTATTATTATTCTCTAAAGGACAGACAGTCCAAATCACCACCCATGGCCTATAAAGGACAGACAATCCAGATAGTGGTCACTCTCAAGTTGCTCACATTTTCTTTATTCTCTGTTAACACTGTTGTGGAACAACAAGTATGACAATAAGAGAATTTGTTGCATGCCATAATGCCTTTTATGTGCTGTGCAATATGGCCAGTTAAGATGGAAAGGGAACATTTGTCACTATTTGGTGGATTGTCTATTTCATACTTCCTACTACTTCCTAAAAGCTACTACAGGGTCTTGGGGATCTCTGACTTTTTAATCTATTGGATTCTATTGATATAAGGACTCAAAGGCTATGAAGCTAAGAGCCTGTATTTGTATATTTGAACCCTCGTTACTCTAGACACCCCAGGTGTTCCAGCTCATCAGTAAGAAAAAGTCTTTGGCCACAGCTGCTCAGCTGCTTTTGAAGGGGGCAGAGAAACTCAGTAAGTCAGTGGCTGAGAACCAGGAGAACCGAAGACAGAGGGACTTTAACTCAGAGCTGCTGCGGCTTCGCTCACAGTGGAAACTACGCAAAGTAGGAGACAAGATTCTGGGAGACCTCAGTTACAGGAGCGCAGGTATGGAGGTCTTAACTCAACTCAAATGTGTCATTTGGTGTCTTTTGCCCATTTCTAATGCCATGTCTCTACAGGATCATTGTTTCTTCATCCGGGCACCTTTGAAGTAATAAAGAACACAGACATCAACCTGGACAAGAAGCTGCCGGAGGATTACTGTCCACTGAACGTCCAGATCCCAAGTGATCTAGAGGGATCCGCCTACATCAAGGTGAATGGAGACGGCTGAATCTGTTTTTCAACAACATTGGGATTTTTCTATATTTGGTGGGGCATCTTGAACATGTGTGTTGTCTTCCAGGTTTCAATCCAAAAACAAGCCCCTGACATTGGTGATCTGGGCACGGTGAACCTCTTCAGGAGGCAGCTTAAAGCTAAAGCAGGCACACAGCCCTGGCATGTAAAGCTGGAGGCTGCTCAGAACGTGCTGCTCTGTAAGGAAATCTTTGCCCAGCTGTCCCGGGAGGCGGTTCAGATCAAGTCCCAAATCCCGCACATTGTAGTCAAGAACCAGATCATCTCACAACCCTTTCCAGGTGCGAACTCTCACATGTGTTTAGTGTCCAATATGAAAATGAATACTTATGAAAGATGGAATTATTGTTTTGGCAAAATCATTGCAGTTGAAAGGTTTTTTTTTGCGTGTGTTATGTGGAGTAGTTCTGTGTCCAGGTGGTTCACAAGAATTTATTTCACAGTCACTTTAAGGGATTTCTCTCTTCAAGGTCTCCAGTTGTCTATTTCTTTGTGTCACTCCACTGGAGAGAAGAAGAACCAGAGGGTTTCGCCAGAGAAGCCTAAACCTGATGACCACCTCTACGTTCTGGAACATAACCTGCACCAGCTCATGAGAGAGGTGGGCCTTCTGTGTTGGTCTGGATGTTATTTGGTGTTATGTTTTATTTTGAGAAAGTTTGCGTTCTATACAATTGTGGTGAGTTGTGCCACTAATGTCAGATAGAAGATATGCGGAATTAACGTATGTTGGGAAGTTGTGGAACCAAATTTAACCATGGAAAATTCTACATGGATATTGACCATAACCAAACCAATTGCCCCATTATTGTTCCAGTATACATGTTTTCTGTGGCTAGTGTCAGTTAAGCTCACATGCTTTGTTTTAGGACAAGTGTGTCACAGTATATCGTTGCTAATTCTGTGAACTCTAAAGCACATTGATACATTTAAATGCCTCTCCCACACCCTTACAGTTCCACAAGCAGAATTTGAGTTCCATCGTGATGCCTCATCCGGCCAGTGCACCGTTTGGCCACAAGAGGCAGCGTATGGCAGGGCCCATGGCCTACGACAAAGCAGAGATCTCCAGCCTACAGCAGAATGAGGGCCTACTGGAGAAGATCATCAAGCAGGCCAAACATATCTTCCTGCGCAGCCGGTAGTCAGGCACACATACAACACACTACATATACACACATACAACACACTACATATACACACATACAACACACTACATATACACACATACAACACACTACATAAACACACTACATAAACACACATACAACACACTACATAAACACACATACAACACACTACATAAACACACACTACATAAACACACACTACATAAACACACACTACATAAACACACACTACATAAACACACAGTACATAAACACACAGTACATAAACACACACTACATAAACACACTACATAAACACACTACATAAACACACTACATAAACGCACATACAACACACTACATAAACACACATACTCACGTACAACACACTACTTAAACACACATACACACACACTCTCCTTTATTTATCAAATCACGGAAATGTTTGCTAAGTGAAGACTGTTATTGTATTAGAATTATACCGGACAACAACTCGATATTGACCGACTCCCGTTGCGACTGTTTCAGGACGGCACGGACCATCGACAGTTTGGCCAGCCGTATAGAAGACCCGCAAATACAGGCCCACTGGTCCAACATCAATGATGTGTATGAGTCCAGTGTCAAAGTTCTCATCACCTCACAGGGCTACGAGCAGATCTGCAAGTAAGTGGAGGTGAAGCAGGGAGTTGTCTAGGCCAACAGAGCACTGTCATAATTTTGCTCTTCCTTTACTGAAATAGACCGGTAGAGTTTTAGCAATATAAGGTATGGGGGTGATTTTGTAGTACTCTGCATGTCTAAAGCCAGTATCAGGAGACTACACATCAAAACAAACAGATAGACAGATGGAATTGATATTCAAAACATTAATTAAAAAGATTACCTACAGATGTCTTCTGGTCATATCGGTTTGCTTTCCATACTATTAGTAGAGTAAAAAAAATTACAAATAGCCCCTTTGACATAATGTCTGTCTGGCAGACGTTCGCTTGTTTATTTTATGCTGTAAATACTATTGCTATTTGTTGCACAAGCGTAAATAATACTTATTGGTTGTGGACTTTTCGCTGACTATCATCTTCTTAAATTATCAGTTTTTTGTTGCATGTTGGCTCCAGGTATTTTCTTTTACAAGTAGCTATGTGTATTCCAATTCATTAATGCAGTGATAAGAGTTCAACAGACATTATTCGCAAACCCTCCACATAGCTATTTTCAACTAACCTGGTAAGGAATGGACAAGGATGATTCTGCACTCAAACATCTAGAGATTCCCACTCACTAGGTGTCTGACAAAAATGTAGTTAAGTGACACTTAATGGCCTCAGGCGTTAGACGCATGACTGGAGTTTGTATTGATATAAACTCATTGATTAATGTAAGATGATCACTTGTCCCTTCAATTTAAGTCAAGGTTGATGTTTTTGGGAATTGCAACAGTGCTTTTAATAGCAACCATCACCAGTGGTTTTCAGTGGGGCTTTCCATTAAGTGGCTAGGGTCTGTGTTAGGGGAGTCCCGACAATAACTGCCACCATAATTACTACCAATTTTATCGGCCAGTTATTCAGGAGTTATGCTGCTTATCAAGGTGGGAGAAAGTTGGCGTCTCACTTGTTGTTTTACCATGAAGAACTAACGTTCAATGACATGTGTTCAGGTCTATCCAGCTGCAGCTGAACATCGGGGTTGAGCAGATCCGAGTGGTGCACAGGGACGGCCGGGTCATCTCCCTCTCTCACCAGGAACAGGAGCTGCAGGACTTCCTTCTCTCACAGGTGAAGGAAACACCAGCTACCACTTTTGATTCGGCACAATGTTGAACTCAAACATAGCTAGTATTGTTGCTAAACACTTGGCATATAAACATAGAATGACTGTATGTGCCTGTCGGGACTAGTGTTAGTAACATGGTTGCCTGACGCTGTCCTGTGGTTCCTACAGATGTCTCAACACCAGGTTCACGCGGTCCAGCAGCTGGCTAAGGTGATGGGCTGGCACGTCCTCAGCTTTAGTAACCACGTGGGCTTAGGTTCAGTGGAGAGCATCGGAAACGCCTCAGCCATCACAGTCGCCTCCTCCAACGGGGAATATGCCATCTCAGGTGCCAACCTTAATAACAATGTCTAGCACATCTGCAGTGATACTGTTAAACATGCAGAGAATTTGTTTAAGAACGTTTGTCTTGTAAGTCATGTGTTGTATCTATGTCCCATGTACATGGATAATTACATTAAACAGGGGATAATTCTTTAGTCTGAATATCTGGCTAGTGCTCGAAAATCCACTGACAATAACTAAGTGCTTTCAGCTTCATTAAGTTATTAGAATATTTAGAATTGTATAATTATTTTTGACAGATGCCAATGTATATATTGGCTAATGATACTGACTTTAGCTTGTTCATATTTGATGGATATCCCAGGTATTATACTTTAGTTAGCTAAAGTCATATCATAATATCTTCTTTGACCAGGTTAGTATTAGTGTAATGACCTGAATAATCAATATTCATCACAAAATGTTTGCTCCTTTTTCTTGACGATGACTAAGCGTGTTGTATTTTTACACCAGTTCGTAATGGTCCGGAGAGTGGCTGTAAGGTCCTGGTCCAGTTCCCACGTAGCCAGAGCAAGGAGCTGCCCAAGTCAGATGTAATCCAGGATGGTAAGTGGAACCACCTGCGAGGGCCCTATAAGGAGGTCCACTGGAGCAAGATGGAGGGACGCAACTTTGTCTACAAGATGGAACTCCTCATGGCTGCCCTCACCCCCTGTCTTTAGATCTGGCCACCACTGTTACACACTCTCTATTTTTTCCTTGGTTTTCACACATCCTTACTCAATTCATAAGTATAAAAACTAAAAAAATCATGGAACTGTGTTTGTGGAACTGCTACTTTGTGGATTTTTACTATTTCTATTAGAGTGAAATAAACAGTGGACCTTTGTTAGACATGAGAAAAAATATATTTGTTTCCATGTATCAGCGTTAATACAGTTTTTACTGGACAATGTCATAATATCTTTCTTTAACTTGTCCTGTGGCATGTAGCATCACAATTCTTCATCTGTTTGTGAAGTTAACAACGTCATAATAATACATGTTTTGCTGTGTTCATTAATTCATAAAGTCTTTTATCTCAGATTGTTTTTAGGCAGTCTAATTTGGCTTCCTCAAAGATCTTCATGTCAGAGAGCTTGCAGTTCTGTTTCATCATTATCTAGAAAATAAATATAGAAATGAAATGACACATTAACACCCAACACACAGGAAGAACAATAACCCGTATTTTTGTATATCTATTTCTCCAAAACGAATCAAATGTGTTTACCTTTCTTTTGCCTCTGGCGGTTCCACGCCTTGAGCTGCCGGTATGTTTTGTCCATAAGCCACATGGAGAGCATGAGGGCGGCGGCCAGAAAGGCCAACACTACTGTAAACACTGACAGGTACTGAAGGTCCTCATACAGAACCTCTACAAGACAGAGACACAGAACACACACAGACTCCTAAAGATACTGTTCAGTAACATCGTAAAGCTGAGAGTAAAATCAGCCTTGAGCTTGAATTCACTGAACTTAATATAAGTGATTATTTTTTGGGAGATCACATTGGTCCTGAAATCACTCAATGCTCTGATAAATGTGAGAGTCAGGGATAAAACAAGACATTTGCCACAGTTAAGATGGGGGGCCTGTGATAACTCACCTTCCACCTTTAAGACAAATCCTGCGTCTTTGCTGCTCCCAGACAGTTCGGTTACTGTGATAACGTAGAATCCAGCATCCTCCACACTTAGATCTGACAGTGCCATTGATCCATTATTAAAAGTCTGCACTCTGTCTGTGTACTCCTCTGATACATTGGTTATCCCTCCAGGCTGCCACGAGCCAATGGTTCTGCTCACTCTGGCAGACATGAAGGACCACTGTATAGTGGGAATCCCAAGGCAGGAGATGTCCACAGAGAACATTACATCCTCTTGGACGGACTTGGTCAGACTCTGCTGATAGGACGATATTGAGATAGCTCCAGCTGCCAGAGAAAGTAAATAGAAACAGAAGTTGAGAGAAAAACTGTTGGTTAATGTATCCCATGACTAAAAACTGACTAAAATATAATACTTTTGCCTTGGCTTTTGATTGGTTAGAACAATGTTTTAAACATTATTTATCTCACAGACCCACATATAATTATTAGCTGCCTAGGGTTGCTGCAAGTATATCATTCAATTTCAATGGTAATATAGCATTTCTAGACCTCTAGATCTTTACTGGATTCCACCATGCAGTTTTTATGTAAAGCCAATATTTAATTTAGTTTCCCACATTTCACTTCACATTTCCTTAGTCTTCTACCTGTACTGTTGATACCTGTTAATATTTAACTTTCCAACAAAATAGATTGAGTCCACAAGAGACATAACATAACATATTGTAATGATGTAAGATGACACAGGCATGTGCTTCTTGGTCTTGGCATCATTTGAAGTCTAACAAGGAAAATAGCCTGGAAGGCAACAACGCGACCTCCGTGTGCCTCACTTTGCAAACATCACGATTGTGTTTGCATGAGTCATTTAGCACTGTGACTTTTCAAACTGTGGCTCAGTCTTTACACCAAGCGAATTTAAAGGAACATGGTGAGATTTTTAAAAACAAGATCATCTTGTTCTAGGTATGCCCTCCAGTGACAGTCTTTGGTTAATTACATGTCCTCATTATGTCTCACTCGAACCTGCAAAAGAGATGGGTTTTGTAGTAAATGTATCCACTAGCCTGCATGGCTATTCAGCTTTTTGTAGTTTTCTCTTGAAAAAAAAAACATTTTGCAATCAATGTGAATTACAGCCTTAGAAACACCAGTCCAACTAAAAGTGGGTGCAAACATGATAAGGCATGCTCACATCATTCTATTACAACATCCATGGAATTTGTGATATACTGTGCCAATATTTGAATGCACAGGTACAACCCACATCAAAACAAAACAAAAGGTTAGTCAACAGATAACAGTGTAAAGTTTCTTCTAAAAGGCACGGTGAATACATAGAACACTATACATCCTGAGACACACATAGACAGGCCCGTAAACACACATCTGTATTGTCGTAAATGGAATTATGCACACAGAGGTGTTCCCATATATTATAGAAATACACACCTAGGTGGCACACATACGATGTGATGCTGAGGAAAAAAATGACTTCCTGTGTGCCCCAGAGCCTCGAAAGCCACATCGGAAGCCCAGATCCATCTATTCTATCACCAGAACAAGTCTTATTGTTCAATCCACATTCCAGAACACTAGTTTTCATCTGTCGATAATCCAATTTTGGGTGTAGCTTCTTCCTTTTTATTTTCAGCGTGTTGTTTTTAGTCTTCCCAGCTGAAAAGGGGTCATTTTTCCGTTGGTGATGTTCCCATCTGTCCGTCTCTGTGTTGCTGAATAACTGAGGCTTCTCCACCACACATACCTGCACTAGTGCTGAGCCACCTCACCGATCAGACAGGTTAAGCAGGAGATACTGAATAAACAT